>JBBBDQ010002272.1:602500-615000 GCA_037127315.1 Ascarosepion bandense | reverse complement strand
ATTCCCAAGCGATCACACATCTTAGTACTGACCAGGTTCTACGTTGCTTAACTTCGGTGATCGAACGAGTACCGGTGTATTCAACGTGATATGACCGTAAGCCGAGAGAGAAATTAGGGACAAACACACACGCAGGGGATGATAAAAAATGGTTTAGACGATCGGTTCTTTATAAAAAAAATAAAAATAAAAATAAAAATAAAATAAAAACGCATCATTATCTCGTTAATAATTAGAGAAAAAGAAGGAAAATAATCCTACACAGGCACGATATCTGTTTTTTTTTTATTTTTATCATGTCTTATGGCGTCGGTTTTTTTCATATCTCTTTTCCTTTATTTTGTCCTTTCGTCATTTCTTGTTTAACAATTTTATTCCTTCCTGTTTTTTCTTCATTCATTTCCTAATTCTCTTCTTTTCTCCAAAATCTGCTTAATTTTTCTTCCTTCTTTCTTTCATTTTTCTTCCTTCTTTCCTTCATTTTTCTTTTCTTCTTTCATTTTTTTTCTTCTATCAACCCGCCGTTTCTTTCAGCGTGTTTATATTTTTATTAGTTTTCTTCTTTTAATTTTTTTTTTCTTGTCTATTTGCATTAACTTTTCTTTTCCTTTTTCATCCCTCTCTACCTATCTTTATTCCTTTCTTATATTTTTTAATTCCCCATTTTCTTCATTTTGTTTTTTTCTTCCTTGCTGCTTGTCATTCCTTCCCGCTTTCGTTCATTTCTTCTTTCTATCCTTCCTAACTTTTTCTTTTTTTCTTTTATTCATTCCTTCCTTCGTGTCTTCATTTGTAACCTAGCTTTTTCATTGATTCTCTCTCTCTTTTTTTCTTCCTTCTTTATTCCTCACATCTTTTTTATTATTATTTCATTCTATTTTTGCTTCCTTTTTTTCTTCCTGGCTACCGGCTTGTCTATTTTCCTTCTCTTCTACCATCTTACATCTTTCTTTACTTATCCTCCTTCTCTTCCTTCTTTTCTTCCGTTCAACTTTAGTTTTGCTTATTTTTCATTCTTTTTTGCATTTATTCCTTTTTGTCTACCTATTTATATTACCTTTTTCCTTCCTTCCTTTCTTCCTTCCTTCCTTCCTTCCATCATTCCTTCCATCATTTCTTTCATCCTTCCTTCCATCCTTCCTTCCTTCCTTCCTTTATTTTTTCTATCCTTTCTTTCTGCTTATTTTTCATTTTTCAGATTTTCTTCATTCGTCCATAATTTCATTAATTCCTTGGTTCTTTCTTTTCTATCTATTTGTCTTTCCTTCCTTTCTTCTTTTCATTCATGTTTTCTTTCATTCCATTGTTACTACCTTTCTTCGCCCTTATTTTTTTTTTTGGGGGGGGGGGGGTTACTTGCTTTTTTATTCATCTCTTGTTTTCTTCTTTTCTTTCTTCCTTCCTACCTGTCAATTTTTCATTTTTTCTTTCATTCGTCATTCCTTCCTTCATTTTTTCAGTCAATCTTCTCTTTCTTTCTTCCTTCATTTCTTTCTTATTTCCTGCATATTTTTTCATTCTTTGCTTTTTCATTCTCCTTTCTTTCTTTCTTTCTTTCTTTCTTTCTTTTACCTGCCAACAGATATTTCCTTTCATTCCTTCCTTCATTCATTTTATTGTCACTGCCGCCTTCATTTCTTCGTGCTTTTCTTTCTCTACTTTTTTCTTTTCATTTCTTTCTTTCCCCGTTTTCTTTTTCTAACGTTTAGACAGTTTTGTCTTTTGATTTTCTGTTGAATTTTCCGAAAAAACAAATTATCAGGAGAAGCAATCTTCTCCCGACCCCCTCGCCGTAACCTCCAGGGCGTTACTTTCACTTTCCGCTTGTTCCTTTTTGAGGCTTTTTCCTCACCGGTTGCCTTCAGGGAAAATGACAGAATTGTTATTTAGCAACAAAATTGGACGTCAGGAAATCTCACACGTCTCTAATTACCTGCAAATCTCTTCATATCCGCGCTGTTTCTTTGACACGGCAATAATCCGCGGATTATTGGAGTTTATAAACAAGGGTATTTTTTATGCTTTTTCCTTTTTTCTTTTTTTTTTCCGAATTGACAATTTACTCGTATCTCACATAGATAGATAGATAGATAGATAGATAGATAAATAGAAAAAGATATATACTGAGATATATGCAGTGATACATACATGATTATCTAAACTTATTAATAAAAGGAACTGTGTGTGTGTGTGTGTGTGTGTGTGTGTGTGTGTGTGCATGTGTGTGTGTGTCCGTTACCTATAGACTCCGAAACGGCTGAACCGATTTTCTTGAAAATTTACCCAGTTGTACTATCAGCGTCTGCGAGTGTTCTTAGCTAGGCTTTGTGTCGAGGTACCCCCGATAAATATCGAAAATCTATAATCGAAAAAATCGGGTTATAGAAGGAGTGATCCGATTTTAATCAAATTTGATACACATAAGAAAAAGACATAAGAAACGATATTCAGAAGTTTCAAGGTTTCAGTTCTTACAATAGTGCAGACAATCGATAATATATATAAAGGGCAAGATATTTGTGTGTGTGTCTGTTTATCTGCCTGTATGTTAGTATTTTTTCATCTCTTTTATTTTAGTTTTTGCTTCGGGTTTGGATCTAAGTTGGTATAATTGTAGTTCTTAGTCTCAGCCATGATACCATTTACTCAGAGGACTTATTTAGCCTTCAAAATTTAGTTTACGACGAAAAACTTACTTGATATCGATACAAGGAAATCAAGATTTGACTTACATCCATTCATTTTTCTTTCAGTCTACGGTCTCGCTTTAACTGGAAACAACTATTGCTTTTTAGTCTTTCGTGCCAACGTCCAAAGTGTCTGAGCTCCAGGATCATGGATTAGTTTTAGAGCTTTCATTACACCCGAGCAACGCTGGGTTATACTATTAGTATATATATATATATATATATATATATATATATATATATATATAGTCAGATAGACAGAAAGAAGAATGAAGTGCATAAATTGTCGTGTAAATTACGTAACAAATGAAAATAACACTGACGTCTCATTTTAACAGATACGTTTAACAGAATCACACGAAAATATCTCGAAATATTAAAGAACAAATTTATTCAATAATCGCAATTTCCTGCAACTCTTCCGGATGGTCTCTTTATGTTGATAAATGCTGTCATAATCCTTGTTTTCTGTTCATAACCAGTGTTTTGTTGGTTTCTCGCTCAGCTGCGCCCCATACACAATAATCAAGGGGGTTGCAGTCTTGGGGAGTTAGGTGGCCAGATGTAAGGAA
Organism: Ascarosepion bandense; assembly: GCA_037127315.1. Taxonomy (NCBI): domain Eukaryota; kingdom Metazoa; phylum Mollusca; class Cephalopoda; order Sepiida; family Sepiidae; genus Ascarosepion; species Ascarosepion bandense. Next base: position 611,741 of record JBBBDQ010002272.1, on the reverse strand, counting down.
GGGGTGATGTTGTTGCAGAAATTATCAGACAGTCATGACTGGGTTCTCCTGCTTGTGTGACACGGTGCTGAATCCTGTTGCCAGACATCGGCTCTACCAGCAGCCACCGTCTTGACCTAAGGCAGCACTATCGCCTCCAGGCACTTGATGTGGGCCTCCGCGTTGAGTCTGAGGCCCTCAACAACAAATTCTGGAGTTCTTTTCTTATCAGGCGATCAGTGTGTGTCTTCCGAGCTGCGGTCCGTTCGCAGTCACCAATAAACTCATCAAACCCTTTCTGAATTCTCTACTATGTCTTCAGATTGACATCCAAACACCCTGAAATGTTTTTATTGAAGCTTCTGGCGCGAATGCCAAACCGTACAGCAAGACGTGCCTCCTCCACAAGAATTCACTCGAGCAACCAGAATGGCAATAAGTTCCCACCTTTTTACAGTTAAACCTACTAAATGCAACCGACAATTTTTTTCCAGCAGCTTCTTTTCTCGCACTTCCCGCTTGTGGAACTCCCTTCCGTATACTTGCTTTCCTGACAGCTCCAACATCCAGGAATTTAAATGCAATATCAATTCCGATCTCTTATCCACTTGACTTCAGTCCTTTCCTCGTCCTTTCTACATCTCCCAGTATATCTAGTTCTTTTCTTTTCTCTCTACCTTTGCAGTTGTCTTCACACCTTCCCTTACCATTTCTCTGACACCACTGTAACTGGTTCTTTCTGTTCACTCTCTTTCTGCCTAAACCGCCTTGCTTGGAGTGAAACGATAAAAAACACTCTTTCTGAGTCTCCAGCACTGTCCTCAGATTGACACCCAAACACTCTGAAATATTCGTATTGGAGCTTCAGGTGCGAATGCCAAGCAGTACAGCATATCTGCCATTTAATTAGAGTAGATAGGCTAAACTATCGCCCGGTTTGACACTCCACCCACGTCTATTGAACAGGTGTAGAGGCTCATCCCTTGTTTCCTGTTTAGGATGTGGTTTCCGGCTTTCTCATTTCCAATCTTTTCACTCTTACGTAGCCTCCTGCACATCAGTGGCGTCACCGCCTTGCTCGAGGTGATATGATTAAAAAAAAAAAAATAGTGGCATCACCCACTGCAAAGGACTGAACTCTTCCTACAACTACATATACTTCCCCTCACAAGAGGAGGGCAGATCCGCAGAGATCAAGAGCTAAGAGAGACTGAGAGATCAGAGAGTGAGAGATCCGCAGGAGATCAGCATAGGTAGATCAGCGGAGAGCGATAGGCAAAGATAACCAAGACTGCTACCGTACGACCATCGCGAGTCCCAATTATAGTATTACTTCCTAACCCGTATTTATTCGTTCTAATAACACAGTTCCAAGTACTTTATTTTGCTGTGTTTAATATATGTATCGTTATTTCCTATTTTGGCTGTAGTCATATTATTTCTTGCTGGACTTCTTAACCGGGTCCACGACAATATCCTTTCGAAATTTCTGGCGGAGTTAGTTGTGTCATGTTTCCTTTTGCTCACAGACGATGCATTAAGATACAGCGCAGTCAATGAATTCAAAATACACAATGCGCATGTGCGAAATTAAAAATATAAATTGGCAACAATTTACTCATCGCTCTCTCTCTCTCTCTCTCTCTCACTCACTCACTCATTCTCTCTCTCTCTCTCTCTATATATATATATATATATATTCAAAATAATAACTAAACAGACTCTTTAAGTATCTAAATCCTAAATTTATACAAAGATAAACTTAAGAAAAACGAATAACAGACAGAATCTAATTCTCATAACATCCGTTGCACTAAGGCGTTGGATAAGAGGGGAAAAAAAAAAGAAATCCGCGGAATAAAGACAAGGCATACGATACTCCGCAGTAAAGAAAAAAAACCCAAACGGAACCAACCACAAAAAAAGAAGAAAAAGTGCTCGATACAAATACAAACAAATGCAAAAGTACAAATGAAAAGCAAAAGTAGAGCAAAGACACATAAAGAATCACAAGATAGCCAAAACCTACCGCGGTTTCACACAACGGCTCGTCAGCCGTTGTGTGAAACCGCGGTAGGTTTTGGCTATCTTGTGATTCTTTATGTATATATATATATATATATATATATATATATATATATATATCTACGAAAAATCTATAAGTGAGCCACAACCTACTGCGGTTTCACCCTACGGATCGTCAGGGAAAGAGGCCAAAGCACATAAGATTGCTAGCAAATAAATAGATCTTCACATAAAGGAGAAACCACACCAACACAAAAATAGGGGGGTAAAAACTTTATTAGAAAATCAAACTTTATAGACTTACGGATTCTAGTTTATATATATATATATATATATATATTACAGTTAGATCAATCAAATCCAGGCGACAATTCTACTTCATCAGCTTCTTTTCCCGCCAGTGGAACTCCTTTCCATATACTTGATTTCCTGACGGCTATAAACTTCAAGAATTTAAATGCAACGCCAATTCCCATCACTCCTCCACTTATCTCCAGCCCTTTCCACATCACCCCGTGAATATTGTCCTTTTCCTTTCTCTCTACCTTCGTAACTGTCTTCACTCCTGTCTTCATATCCTTCTCTTGCTCTTTCTCTTTCTCCTCCTGTAGCTGTTTCGTCTTTGTCTTCACTCTTTACCTGTCTAAAACTTTACCTCGCCTATGTAGTCCCCTGCACATCAGTGGCGGTACCTCCTTGCTTGGGGTGAAATGATTATTGGGCGTGTATAATGATAATATACACGCTAAAAAGTGTGCCTCCTTCTACCGAGCGCTCGTTGCTCAGAGGTAGAATCACCGACTGACGCCAGTTCGGTCTGGTTTCAGTCCTGGTTAAAAGGCATTCGGCTGTATAACCATACTGATGAGTTGTGATACAGCGAAACATATCTGTCTGCGGGTGACTATATATATATATTCTAAACATAATGGATTCTCCCGTCGCGTTCAACGTATGAGGGTCCAACCTTTTTCCAGCAAGACAACCACACAGAGATTTGTTTATAGTGGTGAAGGCATTGTGTAGTACCAGCCACACTTTTTGGAACTGCTGATAACAAACAATTGGTGCAGATGACTGCCACAGATCGCACGAACAGCAGACCTCAATTATTTAACCCATAATTGGAGGGAACGAACGGATTAATACCTTTCCCAAGGGTACCAGTGCGCAAGTGAATGCAGCGTGCTCGACTGAAATTGGAACTCGGCTCACCGATTTCCCCCTCCAAGCCGACATCCACCGCACCCCAACGCACATCTGTGAATGCTAACAGCACCTAGTATTCCCAAGTGGTCACCCACCTAAGTACTGACCAGGCTCAACGTTGCTTAACTTCGGTGATCGAGCGGGAACCGGTGTATCCAACGTGACATGACCGTTATTCTAAACATATATTGCTAAATATAAGAGACAATGAATTTTTATTATGTTTAATCATGAGTCGTTCTAAATATCGTATTTTGGCTTTAATTTCAGGTGAAAAAAAAAGACAAAAACTTATTTGGATAATTTTTTATTAATTTGGTTCTAAGCTTTCGGCTCACATGACCATCTTCAGAGAGGTTATAGAGACGTTAACATAAAAACATCCACCATCAGCGACGATCTTGTGTTGACATAAAACTTTGCTGAACAACGATTACAGTTACCAAAAAGCAAACGCAGTCCGTAAATTTGTAATGCGGTTTTATGACGTCACACCGTATTAGAGCTCGAAATGTTAACAGAATCATATATGATTCAGTAGTACTTTATAAACCACAAAAATATTTTTATTTAATATTCAGTTAATTACAATGTTTCATTTCTAAATTAATAAATTAAAAATTATTTTACTAAAATAACAAAATTACAATATTTAGCTTTACTTTGTACCGAGCACACTTTCACACTTTCTAAAAGCAAAAGTGTGTATTAATCTACTTGTTCTTTCACTTCTTTATAGCATATATATATATATATATATATATATATATATATGGCTCTGTAAGTAGATAATACTATTTACATCGAGCCCTTTACTTGGATTATTTTTAATATTAATAAAATTAATAGGATTTAGGGTTTTGTGATTTTACCTATATTTTTTTATATATGCTTTTTCATTTTCTTTGGATTTAATATATATATATATATATATATATGTGTGTGTGTGTGTGTGTGTGTGTGTGTGTGTGCGTGCGTGTGTGTGTGTGTGTGTGTAAATGTTTTATTATAATCACTTATAATGAAAATATAATTATACATACACACACACACACACACACACATATATATATATATAATCTAATTTTCAGATTTCAGCTGTTTTAGTTCTGTTCGGCTTGTATTTTCAGTTTTTCTCTTTTGCTTGTTGATCTACTTATCTCTTTCGTACAATCGTTTATCGATTTCATCAAACAGTATTGATTTATCATAATCTGATTTTCTTTTTCTTTTTTTTTTTTTCATTATTCAGGTTTAATTTCGTTTAGAGGTGTTAAATCGATATAAGACCCTATCACTTCCTCCAAAGTTCTTTCATACTGCCACGAGTGACGTTGACGCGAAAAGCATTCTCGAATCGGTACGACGAGCAAGTTGACGTGACGAAAATTTTGTCAAACGCTGTCAGAATTATCTCAACAGATTCTTTTCAAAATCATCGCAGACTTAGGATGACTGCTCTGTAACTCTATAACACTGTCAGCTCTCTGCTTCCGAGCAGAGAGCACAAACCCAGTCGTGGTTCCGCCGAAGGGTAGAACCACGACTCGGTAAAAATAGACAGACATATTTTTGGCCCGGCTATATGGCCGGAAATTTCCACATTAAAATGACCATGTGTCACATCCGGGCTTGCGTGGGAAGCCTAGTAAATACAGCAGACTTAGCTCTAGGAATCATAGGATCAAAAGTACACACACACACACACAAACACAAACACACACACACAAATGCTCACGCACACACGGATACCCCCCCCCACACACACACAGAAGAATATACTGGCGTTAGCTAGAACTACGACGTCTTTCTTGCTGAATTTGTTTAACATCAAAAAGATAATTAGAAAACGAGAAAGGATTATTATAAAAATAGACATAAAACGTCGATATTATTTAATGAACCCAGTTTGAATGAAGATATTCTGTCTCTCTCACTCGCTATATATATATATATAATTGGAATATATTCCAATTGAAAAAAAAATCAACAGTGAGAAGATTAGAAAAGAGAAAACCGGAAACCGCATCCTAAACAGGAAACAAGGGATGAGCATCTTCACCTGTTCAATAGATGTGAGTGGAGTGTGAACCGGGCGATAGTTTAGTCTATCTACTACAATTGAAAGAAAAAAAAACAAAGTGAGAAGATTAGAAAAGAGAAAACCGGAAACCGCATCCTAAACAGGAAACAAGGGATGAGCATCTTCACCTGTTCAATAGATGTGAGTGGAGTGTGAACCGGGCGATAGTTTAGTCTATCTACTCCAATTGAAAGAAAAAAAAACAAAGTGAGAAGATTAGAAAAGAGAAAACCGGAAACCGCATCCTAAACAGGAAACAAGGGATGAGCATCTTCACCTGTTCAATAGATGTGAGTGGAGTGTGAACCGGGCGATAGTTTAGTCTATCTACTCCAATTGAAAGAAAAAAAAACAAAGTGAGAAGATTAGAAAAGAGAAAACCGGAAACCGCATCCTAATGACTTGAAAAAGGCGCTGGTCCATCGCGCATGTCAATTTCTGGATCCCCTTTGATATAATTTCACGTGATATGTTGACTATTTCCTGTCAAAAGTCGTCCTTGTTTCTAAATTGGCGTCCCTTTTTAAGAAACACGTCGCGTTAGAATGCTACTCTAGCTGGTGAATTCATCTCCTGCAGTTCGCAGAAAATGCATTCAGTCAGTTAAGTGCCATACGTGATACACGCTTGGGCGATCATGTCTCGAAAGTGACATGACTGACTGGGCAGAAGATTATCCCGCAGTAGGTTGCCATTGCTTTCTGCGGTAGACTGGTTGCTGACCAAGGCTACAGAACCCAATCTGTCCTATTATTTAACCCATAACTGGAAGGAAGAGACGGATTAATACCTTTCCCAAGGGTATTTGCGCGTAAGTGAATGCAATGAATTCAGCTGGAATTCGAACTCGGCTCCCCGATTTATCGTTCCGAGCCGATATCTAATGCACCACAACGCACATCCGAAAATGCATTACCTTGCAAAAATACGATGGTTCTCCTGATGATGATTCTTTGCTTTTTAACCAAGATTCTAGTTGCTCGTTGAGGAAGGCTTTATAAGCATCTGCATTTATTTTCTTGCCGTCAGGCACTCTCCACGGACGAACTGTTGTACCTCTAATAATACGAGACCAAATCATAATACTTCCTGGTGTGTCAAGTGTTGATGACGATCTCGTCTATTTACGAGCTAATCTGTACTCTAACCATCAGGACCATCAAGTGTTGCGTGACTTTCAGGCGTGAACAGAACTTTCGAGAAATCAACCTTCATATTTTCCTTTCACAATTTCAAACGTATTTGGATGTGTACGGCGAGAAGCAGCCATCGACTGACCCTTATCGGTCTTCTTGCATACTTTCATAAGTGATGCAACAACTTTTTTTTAACAATTTTATGATATATTCCACTTATTTGGATATTTCTAATATCTTTGCCTTTGAAATATTCAGATGTTATAATATCTTTCTTGGAGGGGTCAAGTCACATTCGCGACCCATACTTGCACGATTATAATGAAACCCGTTTATAATGTTTTAATATTGCACACATATATATATATATATATATATATATATATATATATATATATATATATATATAAGCAACGTTGAGCCTGGTTAGTACTTAGATGGGTGACCTCTTAGGAATACCAGGTGCTGTAAGCGTTTATGGACGGATGCGCGTTGTAGTGCGGTAGATGTCGGCTTGGAAAGGGAAATCGGTGAGACGAGTTCCAATTCCAGTCAAACACTCTGCATTCACTTACACACTGGTACCTTTGGGAAAGGTATTAATCCGTCCCTTCCCTCCAGTTATGGGTTAAATAACTAAGGTCTGCTGTTCATGCGATCTGTGGCGAACTTCTGCACCGATTGTTTGTTATCAGCAGTTCCAAAAATTGTGGATGGTGCTACACAAGCCTTCACCACTCTAAACAATTCTTTGTGTGGCAGTCTAACTGAGTTAGACACTCATACGTCGAAATCGACGGGAGAGTCCATAATAATATATAAGGTAGTACTGAACGGACATGCCTCCCAGAACTACCATACAAACGCGGGTGTCACTCAAGGCTCTATCCTAGGTCCTACGCTCTTTCTGATCTACATTAATGATCTCCCCGATGCCATAAGATCCCAAGTAGGCATGTACGCCGATGACACCACAGTTTACTCTCACCTCGATCAAAAATCTAGTGTAGGCGACAAAGCAAACCTCAAAAGCAAACCTCGCCGCCGAGCTTGATAGGGACCTCCAATCCGTAGTGGGGTAAGAAATGGCTGGTATACTTTAATGCTTCCAAAACGAAGCTGCTATCAATTAACCATCATAGACAATTGCACCTACCTCCATTAGCATGGAACAGGCTTGCCTCCCAGAAAGTAGAACACTACACCTCCTTGGCCTCACACTCTCAGCGAACCTCGAGTGGAAAGACTATATCAAATCCATTGCTAAATCCACTGCTATGAAAGTCGGTTCTCTGTGCAGGGTCCGGAAGTTTTTCCCGTCTGAATCTATCCTGCACATATATAAATCTACCATCCGCCCGTGTATTGAATACTGCTGCCACATCTGGTTGGGTGCCCCTGCTATTCTCCTCGGGGTTCTTGACAAAATACAACGAAGACTCTGTAATGTGATCGATACCGAATGGCAGACCGCCTACAGTCATTATCTCACCTGCGTGACGTGGCTTCCCTGTGCCTCTTCTATAAATACTTTCACAGTTTCTGCTCCGATGAACTTAGATCAATGGTACCCTCTAGGTACGAATTTGCACGAGATACTAGATTAGCAACTAGGTCCCACCCTTTTACAGTGAAACAGATAAGATGTAACCGCAATTTCTACTCCAACAGCTTCTTTTCTCGCACTTCCCGCCTGTGGAATTCCCTTCCGTATACTTGCTTCCTCGACGGCTGCAATCTCCAGGAATTTAAATGTAAGGTCAATAGACACCTCCTAACACACTAACTCGCACCCGTTCTCTCAAACACTTTTCCCATCTACCCAACCCTCATCCTCAGTATCCTTACCCGTCTATCAACCTCCTTCTGCCACTTCCTATATCTAACCACTCTTTCTCACCACCTTCTACTATGTAACCCCCTGCGCAATAGTGGCAGTGGAATGGCTTGCTTGGGGTGAAATGATTGAAAAATATATGTATATAAATGGGAAACAAAGAAAGAATGAAGAATGATATATATCGAGCGTTTGTATTGTGTATATAACATTCTAAAATCCGCCTTCCTTCCTTCCTTCCTTCCTTCCTTCCTTCCTTCCTTCCTTCTTTCCCATAGCTTAGAAGTAGAATCACCCACTGATGCCAGTCGGGTTTCAATCCTGGCTAGAAGCAATTGGATATCTAACTGTATTGATGAGCTGTGACACAGCGAAACAGATCTGTCTGAGGATGACTATATATATATAGATATATATATATATATATATATATATATATATATATATGTGTGTGTGTGTGTGTGTATTCTGGTGGAGGTATATTTGGAATGTAATTCTTCCTCAATCTCCTGTAATTCTTCCTCAATTACAGTGCAGAACGAGAAATCAGAGTGCCGAGTTCAAATTCAAGTTGAATTCGTTGCATTCGCTTACGCGCAAATACCCTTAGTGAAGGTATTAATTCTCACAGTACCTATGTATTAAAAAGAGAACAGATTGGGTTTTGTAGCCTTTTTTGGTAACCAGTCTACTGCAGAAAGTAATGGCAACCTACTACAGGAAAAACTTTCTGCCCAGTCAGTCATGTCTCTTTTGGAACATGATCGCTCAAGCGTGTATCACGTATGGCATTTAAGTGACTGAGTGAATATAATAGTTGGAAAAATAAGTAAAGCTTCTACTGGTCGTAAAGTGGGGGATTGGTTTTCTATTGTTTTGAAGTAATAAACTGATCCCGTGCTAATTAATACTTATTAATATAATAATATAATCCGTCTCTTCTCCCTCCAAACATGGCTTAAATAGCAGGAC
>JBBBDQ010002272.1:330000-597500 GCA_037127315.1 Ascarosepion bandense | reverse complement strand
AAAGTTAAATTTTAGGCAGGAGGAGAGTGAAGACAAAGACGAACTAGCTACAGGAGGTGAAAGAGAAAGGGCAGAAAAGGATGTGAACACAATTGCAAAGGTAGAGAGAAAGGAAAAGAACAAGATACACGGGGTAATGTAGAAAGGGCTCGAGTTAAGTGAATAAGAGATGGAAATTGACTTTGGATTTAAATTCCCGGGAGGTTGTCGCCGTCAGGAAAGCAATTATATGGAAAGTAGTTCCACAGGCGGGAAGCACGATAAAATAAGCTGAGGAAGTAGAATTGTCGTCTGCATTTGATTTACCTAACTGTAAAAGAGTGGGACCTTGCTGCTAGTCTGGTTACCCGAATAAATTATTATTGAGGGGCCGCTAGTGACCTTAGTTCGTCAGAGCAGAAGCCATGAAAATATTTGTGAAAGAGACAGAGAAAAGCCACATCTCGCCAGTGAGAAAGTGGTTGGAGTCGAGCTGTCAAGTCGGGACCAATCACATTACAGATTCTCCTTTGGAGCCTATCGAGAACACTGAGACGATCAGCAGGGGCGCCTGATCGGATATGACAACAGTATTCGATGAAGCCATATGTTGTTTTGGGGGGTTTTGTTTACGTGTACGAGTATTTTCGATTTATATAATACAAAATTCTTATTAATTTCTTGACATTTCCGACATATTCTTTTACATCTGCGGTGAATACACCATTGTTGCTAACAGGCATCCAGTATCATGTTTCATGAAGCTTGCTTACCATGCTTATTTTCGTATTAAACTTGGTGATCAGGAAAAAGCTTCGGCGCTATACATGGTATGCAAAGCATGCATCGAATATTCTTGCGTCAATGAACCAAAGGCAAGGATAGCTGTCTAAAGTTTGGGTATACTAGGGAGCCAACAACTCATGGCACCGACTGCTACTTCTGCACTATTGATGTGACTAGGATCAACGGAAAGAGCAGGTGCAGACTCAAGTATCCTGACTTTGAATCAGTATATCGTCCTGTACTTGTCTTTAGGGAACTTGCTGACGGTGACAAAGTTTTTTTCATTGTTCAATCAAAATGAAGAAATGGTTCTTAGCGCCGATGCTCCACATCCTTTATTCTCAAAAGCTAAATAATCTCGTGCTCGATCTCAGTCAGTCAGTGAAGTGTCATACGTGATACACGCTTGGGCGATCATGTCTCGAAAGAGACTTGACTGACTGGGCAGAAAATTATCCTGCAGTAGGTTGCCATTGCTTTCTGCGCTAGACTGGTTGCCATCCAAGGCCATAGAAACAAATCTTTCATGTTATTTGTCTCATAGCCAGAGAGAGATGAGATGCATTATATGATTTAATAGTTATTAGTGAGGGATCAGTTTATTACTTCATAACAACAGAAAACCTATTACCTATTAAATGATCAGTCAGACAGCCAGTTAACGTAATGCACGCTTGGGCGATCATGTCTCGAAAGAGACTTGACTGACTGGGCAGAGAATTATCCTGCAGTAGGTTGCCATTGCTTTTTGGGTAGACTGGTTGTCAGCCAATGCTATATAATCTGTCCAATCTGTCCTATTATTTAACCCATAACTGGAGAGAAGAGACGGATTAATACCTTTCCCAAGGGTATCTGTAAGTAAGTGAATGCGAGGAATTCAACTAGAATTCGGACTCGGCTCCCCAATTTCACCTTCCGAGTCGATATCCACTGCACCAGGGTCAAAATACACAGCTTAATTAAACAAAGCTCTGGATAAGGATGGTGGCTGTTTCATTTATTGTACCAGGATTTTCCAGGATTAATCATGGAGAAACTGAAATTTGTTCATATGTTTCTGTGATGAGCTAGTATTTACAGTATTTACATTATTCGGACTATTGTCCTCATCTTTGTTGACATATGTACGACGTTTTTTAATTTTGCCTAATGATGACGTAACGTTGAATTTGCATACACTTACCTATATAAATGTCTATTATTCAATTTACAGATATCGAAGCTATTAACATTTAATTAATATATTGTGTTAGAAAAAAGTTTTTTGTCTCTTAAAAGACTTTTCTGATAAGAAATATAAACAAAAATTAACCGATAATGTCGCAAAAATGTAATCGATTTAGTCAGAAGATCTTTTTTTTGTGATGAACATTTAGAGGAGAAATTGAAAAGTGAAGATTACGGGGATATGGTAGAAACGTTGATCTCAGAAGAAATATGTTGTTTTTGTTCTTTTTTATGAATATTTTTCTATAGCCAAATAAATAAAGTTTAGAGACAAATTATGATAAACCATATTTCATGCGGCACATTGCACAAAATAGGTTGCATGTGCGTGGTTTAAGTGCATTGACAACAGAGGAATTTCCCAAGGAAATATATTTGTTGCATAAAATAAATATTTTTTTAGCTACGAAATTACTGACATTACTTATGTAGGCTAGTGATAGATTGCTTTATAATAAGAGTGGCGTCACTTTCGAACTGAACAAAAATTAATCGTGCTGTTTTGACGTCTTTTCATGACAGAAATCCTCGCTTTTCAAAAGATTCTGCATGAAGCAGTACGAGATTATTGGCATTATAGGAATAGACGCGAAAAGAGTAGCAAATTTTCCACCCATGTCTATTGAACAGGTGAAGAGGCGCATCCCTTGTTCCCTGTTTAGGATGTGGTTTCCGGCTTTCGCTTCTTCAATCTTTTCACTTTTTTCTTTTTTTTTGCAATTAGAGTAGATAGACTAAACTATCGCCCGGTTCACACTCCACCCATGTCTATTGAACAGGTTAAGAGGCTCATCACTTGTTCCCTGTTTAGGATGTGGTTTTCGGCTTTCGCTTCTTCAATCTTTTCACTTTTTTCTTTTTTTTGCAATTGGAGAAGATAGATCTATCTATCGCCCGGTTCACACTCCACCCATGTCTATTGAACAGGTTAAGAGGCTCATCACTTGTTCCCTGTTTAGGATGTGGTTTCCGGCTTTCCCTTTTCCAATGTTTTCACTCTTTTCCTTTTTTTTCCAATTGGAGTAGATAGATCTATCTATCGCCCGGTTCACACTCCACCCATGTCTATTGAACAGGTTAAGAGGCTCATCCCTTGTTCCCTGTTTAGGATGTGGTTTCCGGCTTTCTCTTTTCCAATCTTCTCACTTTGTTTTTTTTCCAATTGGAGTAGATATATCTATCTATCACCCGATTCACACTCCACCCACGTCTATTGAACAGTTTAAGAGGCTCATCTCTTTTTCCCTGTTTAGGATGTGGTTTCCGGCTTTCTCTTTTCCAATCTTTTCACTCTTTTCTTTTTTTTCCAATTGGAGTAGATAGGTATATCTATCACCCGGTTCACACACCACCCACGTCTATTGAACAGGTTAAGAGGCTCATCCCTTGTTCCCTGTTTAGGATGTGGTTTCCGGTTTTCTCTTTTCCAATCTTTTCACTCTTTTCTTTTTTTTCCAATTGGAGTAGATAGATCTATCTATCGTCCGGTTCACACTCCACCCACGTCTATTGAACAGGTTAAGAGGCTCATCCCTTTTTCCCTGTTTAGGATGTGGTTTCCGTCTTTCTCTTTTCCAATCTTTTCACTCTTTTCTTTTTTTTCCAATTGGAGTAGATAGATCTATCTATCGCCCGGTTCACACTCCACCCACGTCTATTGAACAGGTTAAGAGGCTAATCCCTTTTTCCCTGTTTAGGATGTGGTTTCCGGCTTTCTCTTTTCCAATCTTCTCACTTTGTTTTTTTTCCAATTGGAGTAGATAGATCTATCTATCGCCCGGTTCACACTCCACCTACGTCTATTGAACAGTTTAAGAGGCTCATCCCTTGTTCCCTGTTTAGGATGTGGTTTCCGGCTTTCTCTTTTCCAATCTTTTCACTCTTTTCTTTTTTTTTTCCAATTGGAGTAGATAGATCTATCTATCGCCCGGTTCACACCCCACCCACGTCTGTTGAACAGGTGAAGAAGCTCATCACTTGTTCCCTGTTTAGGATGTGGTTTCCGGCTTTCTCTTTTCAAATCTTCTCACTTTGTTTTTTTTTTCCAATTGGAGTAGATAGATCTATCTATCGCCCGGTTCACACTCCACCCACGTCTATTGAACAGGTTAAGAGGCTCACCCCTTGTTCCCTGTTTAGGATGTGGTTTCCGGCTTTCTCTTTTCCAATCTTCTCACTTTTTTTTTTCAATTGGAGTAGATAGATCTATCTATCGCCCGGTTCACACTCCACCCACGTCTATTGAACAGTTTAAGAGGCTCATCCCTTGTTCCCTGTTTAGGATGTGGTTTCCGGCTTTCTCTTTTCCAATCTTCTCACCCAAAAATGCATTGATGCAAGCATTATGGCAGCATTCACTATCAGAAATAAAGAGACCGTCCAGAAGAAATGCTAGAGTTTCTAATGTCGTTTTCTGGCAATGGTTGAAGCCAATGACGATCGTACTGAATAAATTTACTTCTTAGTATTTCAAGAGATATTTGTGTAATGTTGGTAAATACAAGGTGACCCCAAAAACGGGAATTTTTTAAGTGTGTATTGGCAGACATGAGCAAGTGGCAGCACTGAAAAACAGTGGCCTCACGAAGTAAACACTCTGCCATTTCAGTAACTATTGATCAAGATTAATTTCTAAGGAAGTTATGGATGTCAGATAAGGCCCATTTTCCTCACACAGGTTACGTGAATAAGCAGAACTTTTGTTTTTTTATAGGCGCTCCACCCCAAGCAAAGGCATTTCACTGCCACTACTGCGCAGGGGGCTACATAGAGTGGAGAAAGGATGACTAAATATAGGAAATGTCAGAGGGTGGGTGATAGGCGGATAGGGATACCGAGAATGGTTAAATATAGGAAATGTCAGAGGGTGGGTGATAAGCAGGTAAGGATACCGAGAATGAGGGTTGGGTAGATGAGAGTGTTCTGAGAATAACTGGGAGTTAGTGTGATAGGAGGTGTCTATTGACCCTACATTTAAACACCTGGAGATTGTAGCTGTCGGGAAAGCAGACTTGTGGAATGGAGTTCCACAGGCGGGAAGCGCGAGAAAAGAATCTGTTGGAGTAGAATTTACGGTTACATCTTATCTGTTTAACTGTAAAAGGGTGGGACCTAGTTGCTAATCTAGTATCTCGTGTAAATTCCTGCTTAGGCGGTACCAGTGCTCTAAGCTCATCGGAGCAGAAGCCATGAAAGTACTTGTAGAAGAGGCACAGGGAAGCCACATCACGCCGGTGAGAAATTGGTTGTAGCCGGTCTGCCAAGTCAGTATCAACCACGTTACAGAACCTCTTTTGTATCTTGTCAAGAAGCCCAAGGAGAGCAGCAGGGGCACCCGACCAGATATGGCAGCAATATTCAATACACGGGCGGATGGTAGATTTGTATATGTGCAGAATAGATACAGGTGGGAAAAACTTCCGGGCCCTGCACAGAGAGCCAACTTTCATAACGGCAGATTTGGCAATGGATTCGATATAGTCATTCCATTTGAGGTCCGCCGAAAGTGTAAGGCCAAGGAGGCGTAGTATTTTACTCTCTGGGAGGCTAGCCTGTCTCATGCTAATGGGAGGTAGATGCGATTGACCGTTACTGGTCAGACACAAATCCTAATGAATTTCATGAGCGCCCTTTACACGCTAATAAGGTTACAATATGATGTGCTGTTTCATTACTTGAGATCCTCAGACCTTATTTTTTTGAAAATGAATAGGGGATCTCAGTCATTGTCACTGTCTCAACAGCAGATTTCAAGAATGCATTCGTACAGGAGGGCGCCTTCTACAGGACGTAATTTTTAAAAAATGAAAATTTCACCAATGATTCTTAAATGGCATGTTTTAAGGTTTCAATTACTTTCAACAAAATATTTTTCTTCAATCACTCTTGGTTTTATTGCATTGTTAAAACGTTTTCATTTTTTGGGTCACCCTGTGTACATGTCTGTTAATATGAGATATCAGAATTATTTAAAATTTTTTTACACTAATTCATTCATGGTGTATTGGTTAGCTAGTATGTCTTGCTAGAATCATTATAACTGAGTAGTGAGTTCGATTCTCACTAGGTGTCCAATACTCTCGGCCTTGTGCCACATCCAAGTTTACGCTTAGAAAACCACCATTCACTGACTGTTGTGTGTGTTTACTTCAAGCGTTAGTTTTTTCGGTTTTTGTGAGAATGGAATGGCAGCAGAGACATTTTTGTATTGTCGTCATGGAAATGGCAAAGACAAAACATATCAGAAAATGTATGAAGCGCTTGCTAACCCATTTTTACAAAAACTGAAAAAAATCTATACTGCGTTCACGAAAATGCTGTGCCAAGGAGCGCATGCGCGCACGCACACACACACACACACACACACACACACACACACACATATATATATATATTTCTGTGCATATACATATGTTTCTCCTGATAATATATTACAATCTATCTTTTCTATTCATTTCAGTCTATTCATTTCAGTCTATTCATATCTATCTATCTATCTATCTATCTATTTCTATTTCATCTATTCATATCTATCTATCTATCTATCTATCTATCTATCTATCTATTTCAGTCTATTCTATCTATCTATCTATCTATCTATCTATCTATTTCAGTCTATTCATATCTATCTATCTATCTATCTATCTATCTATTTCAGTCTATTCATATCTATCTATCTATCTATTTCAGTCTATTCATATCTATCTATCTATCTATTTCAGTCTATTCATATCTATCTATGTATCTATTTCAGTCTATTCATATCTATCTATCTATCTATTTCAGTCTATTCATATCTATCTATGTATCTATTTCAGTCTATTCATATCTATCTATCTATCTATCTATTTCATCTATTTCATATTCTATCTATCTATCTATCTATCTATCTATTTCTATCTATTTCATATTCATATCTATCTATCTATCTATCTCAGTCTATTCATATCTATCTATCTATCTATCTATCTATTTCTATCTATCTATCTATCTATCTATTCTATCTATCTATCTATCTATCTATCTATCTATCTATCTATTTCAGTCTATTCATATCTATCTATCTATCTATCTATCTATCTATCTATCTATCTATCTATGTCAATCTATCTATCTATCTATCTATCTATCTATCTATCTATCTATCTATCTATCTATGCATTTCAGTCTATTCATATCTATCTATTTCAGTCTATTCATATCTATCTATCTATCTATCTATCTATTTTATTTTTTAGTATTTATCTATCTATGCATTTTCTATCTATCTATCTATCTATCTATCTATCTATCTATCTATCTCTCTATTTCAGTCTATTCATATCTATCTATCTATCTATCTATCTATCTATCTATCTATCATATTTCAGTCTATTCATATCTATCTATCTATTTCAGTCTATTCATATCTATCTATCTATCTATCTATCTATCTATTTCAGTATATTCATATCTATCTATCTATCTATCTATCTATCTATCTATCTATCTATCTATCAGTCTATTCATATCTATTTCAGTCTATTCATATCTATCTATCTATCTATCTATCTATCTATCTATCTATCTATCTATCTATCATCTATTTCATATCTATCTATCTATCTATCTATCTATCTATCTATCTATTTCTACGTCTATTCATATCTATCTATCTATCTATTTCAGTCTATTCATATCTGTCTATCTATCTATTTCAGTCTATTCATATCTATCTATCTATCTATCTATCTATCTATCTATCTATCTATCTATCTATCTATTTCTCAATTTCAGTCAATTCTATCTATCTATCTATCTTTTTATCTATCTATCTATCTTTCTATCTATCTATCTATTTCAGTCAATTCATATCTATCTATCTATCTATCTATCTATTTTATTTTTTAGTATCTATCTATCTATCTATCTATCTATCTATCTATCTATCTATCTATCTATCTATGTTCATACCTATCTCTATCCTTCTCTATTTGCATATATGCATCTACATGTCGACTTGCACCAAAGAAGACATAATGTAATAGATTATACCAAATTACTTCCAAATAACAAAATAAATAGCATTTTGATAAAAAAAAATAAATTGAAACAAATCTAAGCATTATGATGAAAACAAAATGAGATGAGGAAATTAGTTTGAAGATTAGGATTAGCACGTCTAACACAATTTTCTGTTTGTGTCTTCACTCTGTCATGTCGCTCCGAAACGGCTCCTCTAATTTTAACGCAGATGACCCAGTGCAGATACCAGATACGGAAAGAAAACTACAAGACCTTCTACAGAAGGTAGCTAATGAAAGCGAAAAGAAAGGACTATTTCAAACATACGCAACGTAATGGGGGACGCTAGAGGGTGTCGTCAGTGATGTCATCGCGAGGATCACTAGGGGGTTTCGGGTCTTTCAACATCATACCCCCCTCACCGCGCCGACCCGAACAGAGATGATCAGCCTTCGGCCCACCCTCGATTTCAAACATACGCACCGTAATGGGGGGCGCTAGAGGGTGTCGTCAGTGATGTCATCGCGAGGATCACTAGGGGGTTTCGGGTCTTTCAACATCATACCCCCCTCACCGCGCCGACCCGACCAGAGATGATCAGACTCCGGCCCACCCTCGATAAGCGCTTTCAGACATTGGAAAATTACGTTTAGGCCCGGTACGAAACCTTGCAAATGCTTATGACTGGCGACAGTCAGAGCCACTTTCCATTTAGAGGCGAACTGCACATGAGCTCGTCCGAAACATTAATTTAGACGCAGAATTTCGGGGAATTTTAGCTAATAATTTGGAATCCAGGCACTCTCTCTTTTGATCCATACTATAAAAAAACCAAAACCATGGCTATCAGTAAAAAGAGGAGCAAAAATGCCAAAAACAGGCTGGGGACACTGAGATCCAACAGATATCGGAATTTAGCTACCTGGGAAATGTTCCAGCAAAGGACGATAAGTGCGACACTGAGATCCTAAAGCGAATTGGCATGACAAAGATGCATTTCAAAAGTTAAGTAAAGTATTGAGAGACAGGAATATTTTGCTGGAAACAAAGAAGAGAATATTGGATTGATATGTGATATCATTTCTTTAATATGACAGCGAATGATAGACAATCTCCTCAAAGATGAAGGATAGACTCGAAGTAACAGAAATATGGTTCTACAGAAGGATGCTGAAGAGATCAATGATGTAGATTTTGAGATAATGGAAACGAAAAGGAAACTATTACTCAACATCAGGAAAAAAACAGCTGAAGTTCCTAGGACATCTAATGAGGAAGAAGGGATTGGAGAATCTGATACTCACAGGTCGGATAGAGGAAAAGCGAGAGACAGGGAAAAGCAACGCGTAACCTACTTGATGGGCTTTAGCAAATGGATGGCAGAGTGAAGTTATTTTGTTTTTCTTTTTAATCATATCACCCCATGCAAGGCGGTAACGCCACTGATGCGCAGGGGGCTACTAAGAGTAAGAAGATTGGAAAAGAGAAAACCGGAAACCACATCCTAAACAGGGAACAAGGGATAAGCCTCTTCACCTGTTCAATAGACGTGAGTGGAGTGTGAACCGGGCGATAGTTTAGAGTTTGGGTGGGATAACAGGAGAAAGTTTGTAGAGAGACGTGGAAGGCCATGATAATCTACGGCTTAAAGAGAAACGGCACATAGAAGAAGAAGAAGAAGAAGAAGAAGAAGAAGGGGCAGAAAAAAGAGGAAGAAGAAAAAGAAGAGGGAGAAGAAGAAGAAGAAGAAGAAGAAGAAAAAGAGGAAGAAGAAGAAAATGAAGAAGAAAAAGAAAAAGAAGAATAAGAAAAGGAACAAGAGGACGAAGAAGAATAAAAAGAAAAAGAGGAAGAAGAAGAAGAAAAAGAAGGAGAAGAAGGAACTAAAGAAAAAGAAGAAGAAAAAGAAGAAAGATGAGAAGAAGAAAGTTGAGAAGAAGAAAGATGAGAAGAAGAAAGATGAGAAGAAGAAAGTTGAGAAGAAGAAAGATGAAAAGAAGAAAGATGAGAAGAAGAAAGATGAGAAGAAGAAAAGAGGAAGAAGAAGGAGGGGGAGGAGACGAAGAAGAAGATGACGAAAAAGAAAAAGAAAAAGGAGAAGAGAAAAAAGAAGGCGAAGGAGAAGGAGAAGATGAAGATATTCATGAGGAAAACAATGTTTACTACATTTTCTTTCATTTCGTTCTCACTTGTCCACTCAGAATTTCTCTAACCTAACTGCATACATAAACAATGATAAGATAGAATGTCTCTTGAATTTTGTAAACGCTCGTTGAAAGTAATGTTTCCATCATTTTAAACCATTAGCGATTTTCAGTAAGGAAGATCGTACGTGCAAGCATCTTTTGCTTTTGAAACAGGAAACATTTATTTGTTTTTTGTTGTTGTTTTTTTCTGGAGCAGAAATAATAACAGTGAAATTTCACACAAATTTCTAAAAGATTAACAGATTCCTAGTTTTTGAATCTGATATATATATATATATATATATATATATATATATATATATATGTGTGTGTGTGTGTGTGTGTGTGTGTGTGTTATAGAAAATCCCGAAGATTAACGAAATGGTTTTAACTACCGACATATTGAAATTATTTGTTTGAACATTATTAATAATGTCAAAAACATTAAAATCAAATCAATCCTATATAACTTCGTTTCGACTGTGGTATCATTCGTGGTCGAGTGGTCTAAGACGCACCGGATCGATTTGTGGCGTCTAATATGTTGATAGAAGTTGCAGGTTTGAATCCTGCCGAGTGCCACACATTTTCGTTCAAAATTTATTGTAAATAATCAGGACGGAAGAATTAAATATATAAATATAATGTTTGATTAAAAACAGAATATCTACTCAAATACGAGTATAGAGTAAAAATAATGTTCAAACAAATAATTTCAATATGTCGGTTATTCAAACCATTTCGTTAATCTTCATGAATTTCCGTTATATATATATATATATATATATATATATATATATATATCCGAGTGGGTACAGAACGAAGGAAGAATTTTTTTACGTCCAAAACATTAATTTAAAACAGTGCTCGATATATGATAAATAGAGCTGTGAATATTTATTATAAATTATGTTTTAGAACATGTACATTATTTTTTTAATATATGTCCTCGACAATCATGTTTGTTTCAACGTTGGGTACGTTCACCTCCCGAAGAAACGTACCCAACGTTGAAACAAACATATGATTGTCGAGGACAGACATTAAAAAATAATGTACATGTTCTAAAACATAATTTATAATATATATATATATATATATATATATATATATATATATATATATATATATATTATTTACTCAGAATCGAAAATTGTTTTATTTTTTCGTGCAAAATTTATCGTAACTAATCAGGCCGGTAGAAATAAATATATAAATATACTGTTTGAATAAAAACAGTTTATTTACTCAAATACGAGTATCGATTAAAAATAATGTTCAAACAAATAATTTCAACATATTCATGTGTGTTCTAGTGTAAATTATATTTTTTTTAATCATATCACCCCGAGCAAGACGGTAACGCCACTGATGTGCAGGGGGCTGCGTAAGAGTGAAAAGATTGGGAAAGAGAAAGCCGGAAACCACATCCTAAATAGGGAACAAGGGATGAGCCTCTACACCTGTTCAATAGACGAGGGTGGAGTGTGAACCGGGCGATAGTTTAGTCTATCTACTCCAATTGGAAAAAAGAAAAAAAAGAAAAGAGTGAAAAGGTTGGAAGAGAGAAAGCCGGAAACCACATCCTAAACAGGGTCGGCTCGGAATTAGAAATCGAATAATTGTGTTCAAATTCCAAGTGAATTCGTTTTATTAACTTACGCACAAATACCCTTGGAAAAGGTATTACTTCATCTCTTCTCTCTCCAGTTGTGTTTTGAATAGCAGGTCAGGTTGGCTTCTATAACATTGGTTAGCAACCAATATATTCCAGAAAAAAAAAAATGGGTAGCCTACTGCGGGAATATCTTCTGCCTAGTCAGTCATTGATCGAAAAAGATATGAACGTCGAGATGTGTATCACGTATGGCAATTAACTAACTGATATGTTTATTAATTCGACCTAATTTTTCAAATAAATAAGTTAGAAATACATCACATATCTAAACTTATTTATAAATGGAACTTTGTCTGTGTGTGTCTCTGTGTGTGTATGCCCGTTACCTATAGACCCCGAAACGGCTGAACCGATTTTCTTGAACATTTACACAGTTGTACTATAAGCGTCTGCGAGTATTCTTAGCTAGGTTTTGTGTCGAGGTACCCCCGATAAATATCGAACATCGATAATCGAAAAAATCGGGTTATAGAAGGAGTGTCTGATTTTAATCAAATTTGATACACTCATAGACAAAGACATAAGAAACGATATTCAGAAGTTTCAAGGTTGCAGTTCTTACAATAGTGCAGAAAATCGATAATATATATATATATATATATATATATATATATATATATATATATATATATATAGGCAAGGTGTTTGTGTCTGTTTATCTGCCTGTATGTTCTTTATACAAATCTAAAATTTTTATCCGATTCTCACCAAACTTCACACAAATATTCTTTAGGCTGAGTCTGAGCTCCAGGACTATGGATTAGTTTTAAAGCTTTCATTACACCCGAGCAACACCGGGCTATACTGCTAGTTATACATAAGATTTCAATTTTTTTAATAATAGAAAAATATTTTCTCCGAATAAATTAACTTTTTTCTCATTTTTTAAGACAGATAATTACGCGTATTGTCTTCCGTACTACAAATTGTTGCGGCAGGCCCAACGAAAATTATTTTTGATGATTTTGACATTGCATCCCGCTTTTTACGATGACTCTTATTTACATGAAGCTAACTGCTCAAAAAGGTTGCCCACGCCTGTTCTACATCTATCTCTCTATGTTTTTGCATGAAAGAAAAAAAAAATCTCTCACATGCAGATTACTAGCATCTTCTTCTTTTGTGACCTGAACCTTCAAGGCGATCACGGCCCTCCACATTTCTCTATCTCTGGTGGCACTTAGCACGCTTTGTCTTGTTACACCACGCAATCCCCGTTTCGTCATCCACCTGATCAGATTCTTCAAATATGTTATCCACTGCTTTCCCCTGTCTCTTTTTCCCTCTATCTGGCCAGTTAGTATCAGGTTCTCCAAGCCCTCCTTCCTTATTGCATGTCCCACGAACTTTAGTTGTCTCTTCCTGATGCTCAGTATTAATTTCCTTTTCGTTTCCATCCTTGCTCATATGCCTGATCCACGATATTCGCAGCAACCCTTCTGTAGAACCACATTTGAGTTGCTTCAAGTTTTTCTTTCATCTTCGATGATATCGTCCTGCATTCACTGCCATATTGAAGAATTGACATCACGTAGCAATCCAGTACTCTCTTCTTTGTTTCCTGTTTCTTAATTTTATGGTGTCTAGCTAAGATTAAAACAAATTGGAATACTTGACTCAACTTCTGGACTCCTTCCTTCGACATGCCAATTCGGCTTCGGATCTCTGCGTCACACTTTCCGTCTTTTGTTAGAACACTAGAATCAGTCGGTTAAGTGCCATACGTGATACACGCTTGGGCGATCATGTCTCGAAACAGACATGACTGACTGGGCAGAAGATTATCCCGCAGTAGGTTACCATTGCTTTCTGTGGTAGACTGGTTGCCAGCCAAGGCTATAGAACCCAATCTGTCCTGTTAATTAACCCATAACTGGAAGGAATAGACGGATTAATACCTTTCCCAAGGGTATTTGCGCGTAAGTGAATGCAATGGATTCAACTGGAATTCGAAAACACTAGAATAGATATCTAAAATACTATATATATTCGTGTATAGTGCGCATTTTTACTATCAATACTTTTAAACAGAAAAACATTTACCTATACACAGGTAAATGTTTTATAGAGGTCAAAATAATATATTTTCGGTGAATGATTGCACCATACGAAGGTAATTTTTTTTTTTTTCGAACGGGTTAAAATTTGTGCATTTTTGGTTGTTGTGCTGTGGCTATCGACTCGAAACGAGAAATCAGAAAGCCGAGTTCGATTTCTAGTCGAATTTGTTGAATTCATTAACACGCAAATCCCCTTGGGGAAGGTATTAATCCGTATCTTCTCCCTTCAGCGACGTGCGTTGTGGTGCAGTGGATATCGTCTCGGAACGACTTATCGGGTTTCTGAGTAAGAATTCCAGTTGAATTCCTCGCATTCACTTTCGCACAAATACCCTTGGGAAAGGTAATAATCCGTCTCTTCCCTCCACCTATGGGCTAAATAACAGGACAGACTGGGTTCTATAGCTTTGGTTGGCAACCAGTTTACTGCAGAACGTAATGGCAAACTACTGCAGGAAAATCTTCTGCTCGGTCAGTCGTGTCTCGAAAGAGGCATGGTCGTACAAGTGTGTATGTCTCAAAAGAGACATGACTGACTGGGTAGAAGATTATCTAGCAGTAGGTTACCATTGCTTTCTGCGGTAGACTGGTTACCAGCCAAGGCTATAAAACCCAGTCTGTCCTGTTATTTAGCCCATAGGTGGAGGGAAGAGACGGATTATTACCTTTCCCAATGGTATTTATGTGGAAGTGAATGCGAGGAATTCAACTGGAATTCGAAATCGGCTCCCCGATTTCTCATTCCGAGTCGATATCCACTGCACCACAACGCACATCCTGTGTATCATTTATGACACTTAATTGGCTAAACTTACAGTCAGTCAGTTAAGTGCCATATGTGATACACGCTTTAGGCGATCATGTCTCGAAAGATACATGACTGACTGGGCAGAATATTATCCCGCAGTAGGTTGCCATTGCTTTCTACGGTAGACCGGTTGCCAGCCAAGGCTATAGAACCCAATCTGTCCTGTTATTTAACCCATAACGGGGGGAAGATACGGATTAATACCTTTCCCAGGGTATTTGCGCGTAAGTGAATGCTAGGAATTCAACTGGAATTCGAACTCGGCAACCCGATTTGTCGTTCCGAGCCGATATCCACTGCACCACATCGCACAGGTAGGCCTAAATACTCATGTTACATTTAGCTAATTCTTGATATTTATTAGCTAAAAAATAATGGCAGTCTTAATCTTCATCGCCTCTATTACCAAATAACGAGTCACCAGCCTTCTGCTTGAACCTGGTCATTTTACGGTTCATCATCTTCAACCATCATCGGATCGTCAGCAGTTTTCTTATCCCTCAGTCATAGTGTCGCTGACATGGTCACCCCACAAGAAGCCTTCTTCTTTCTCATCAAGTACATTGATGTATTTAACATTTCATAAAGGAATGCGCCACAGTTTTCGGTCTGATATTTTCCCCATACATGAACAATGCTTTCACGCTCATATTCAGGTATGAACGAAAACAAATATACAGTATGTAAATCTTTGATTTAGATATTTTACGGTAAATAATTGGGGGACCTGAAGGAGACTACCACCATCTTTAAATGTGTTGTTTATCATTTTTTTATATTTTTCAATGCAATCTTATCGATTGCTCCATAAACTTTCTGACTGACAAAAACAATTTGAAAAAAAATTTACTATTTCAACAATTTTAAGGGGGCTCAGTTTTTCATACAACGTTATAGTAAATCGATCCTCCACTTTGGACCCAAATGGATACGACATTACCGCCACCTGTAAATTTTTTGATTATCAATTTCTTTTTACTTTTCTCAGTGCAATCTTATCGATTACTCCCTAAACTTGCCGATTGAGAAAAAATTTGGAAAAGTTTCAGTATTGCGACACTTTTAGTGGAGGAGGGCTCAATTTTTCATACAACGTTATAGTAAATCAATCCTCTATTTTGGAACCACTCGCCGGTACGACATTACCAGCACCTGTAAATTGGTTGAGTATCAATTTTAGTTTTTTTTAACTTTTTTTCAGTGCAATCTTATCGATTCAACCCTAAACTTTCCGATTAACAAAAAAAAAAAAAAATGAAATTGTAAAAATTTCAACATTTAAACAATTTTAGTGGTGGGGAGCTCAGTTTTTCATACAACCTTATCGTAAATCGATCTTGTGCAATTAACTGTTTTCCTTGCGCATATTCAACAACTGAATCCGTTGCGAAATTTTTGAATAAAGCCGTTCTTGGAGTTTCCGATGCCATCGTAAGAACTAAAGAAAACTTGAAAAATACAAATACAACAGCAACAACTCGTCCAAAAAAAAAAAAAAAAGAAAAAAAAGTGCCCCTAACGCGGGTGGTTTCAAAATGGAGCATCGATTTACTATAATGTTGTATGAGAAAGTGAGTCCCCTTTGCTATCCTGGACAAAATGCCGAAAAGCATCCTGCTTTAGACAGACAGTTTAAACTCTAATTCGCAAGAACACACAGACGAATTTCATTGAAAAACGAAAGATTTTATTCGTTGAATTAGGTAAAAAATCAGAGTTATATGAAACGGCAGAGGCGAAAAGTGCGTGTTGATACAAGGACCATCAGGAAGCAACTGAAGATCCCGCCAAAAGGCAAACTCTACTCACGTGGCATTATCACGTTGCCGAGAGTGAATAAGAACGGTAAAGAAAAAAAGGAATTAAAACAAAAGGAATGAAGCATGGTCTATGCTACAAGGCACAAAGAAAGGGAGAGAAAGGACAACAAAATAAAAGACGTCGCAGCGAGACGAGAGGAAAAACGGTAAACAAAAACAAAAACAAAAAAAACGGTGTTCGAATGAATTTGTCCTTGGTAACGGAAGGTCCGAGTTACAAACGTGACACCCCCGCCCCTAAAATTTTTAAATATTGAAATTTTTTAAATTTTTTTTTTTTTTTGATCACGGGAAACTTTATGTAATGACCGATAAGAATGTCATGAAAAAAGTAAAAAAAAAAAAAAATGAAAAACAACAAATTTAAAGGTGGTGGTAGTCTCCTTCAGGTCCGCTAAATAATTTTCTCACCATTTTGTACAAAAAAAGAAAAAAATTTTAATTACTATAAAATATATCCAGGTTGATTACCAGTACTGTAATAATTGACTAAGGTTGATTCACAAAAAAATCAGGGATTAGACTATATATAAAATAAGTATATCAGTTAAGTGATAAACGCTTGGGCAATCATGTCTCAAAGACAGAATGTCAAAGATACATGATTGAATAGGTAGTAGGTTGCCATTACTTTCTGCGGTAAACTGGTTGCCAACCAAGGCTACAAAACCTAATCTGTCCATAGCTGGAGGAAGAAGCAACGCATTAATAACTTTTCCAAGAGTATTGGCACGAAAGTGAATGTAACGAATTCGACTGGAATTCGTTGCCATTATTTTCTGCTGTAGACTGCTTGCGATCCAAAGCTGTAGAACCCAATCTGCTCTACTATTTAATTCATAGCTGTAGGGAGAAAATACGGATTAATTTTTTTTTAATCGTATCACCCCGAGTAAGGCGGTAACGCCACTGATGTGCAGGGGGCTACGTAATAGTGAAAAGATTGGAAAAGAGAAAGCCGGAAACCACATCCTAAACAAGGAACAAGGGATGAGCCTCTTAACCTGTTCAATAGATGTGGGTGGAGTGTGAACCGGGTGATAGATAAATCTATCTACTCCAATTGAAAAAAAAAAACCAAAGTGAGAAGATTGGAAAAGAGAAAGCCGGAAACCACATCCTAAACAGGGAACAAGGGATGACTCAGGGAATGTGTGCGGAAATGAATGCAACTAATTCGACTAGTATTCGAACCTGGCTCTTTGGTCTTTCGTTCCTAGCCGATATCTACTGCATCACAAAGCATATACAAGTATATACGACACAATAAATAAAAAAGAAAACCTTAAATAGTTAAAAGTGAAAAGGCTTCAACAGTAATACACAAATTTTAGTAAATTCTTCAGTAACAAGGATTGTAAATACCTACTTGTTCGGGTTATAGCCTTTAGGAGTGTACGCCATTTAGACCAAGCCAGCCAAAGTGGCGACACCTCGTGATAATTACTTGAGCTTTCATCGTTGGCATTAATGCGAGACAAGAGAATTTCAACAAGCCATTTGATCCTGATGGGGGTGAATTTTAACTTTATTGGCCTTCATTCTCTTAACACAAACTCCGTAGCAAAAAAAAAAACAGAAAAAAAAATGCTGACCGACCGTTCAAGGCAACACTTTAAGGCAATCACTTAGCTTTTTGTTGAAAGTTTTGTTTTCTCTTTAGCCCCAACAAGCTTATCGAAATAAATTTCTTTTGTTTCGAATTTCACAGTTATTCTTTCTTCTTCGTCTATTTTGACGTCTTTCGTGACGATCTTGTTTATCAAGAAATTCTTCTGTATGTCTTCTTTTGAGTACTTTCATTTTTTCTTTATTTTTCATTTTTCTTTCTTTCTTTTTTTATTTTTCTTCACTTCACATTCTCATTCATTTATTTTTAGCATTATTCTTTTTATTCCTTTTTTTTTAATTTTTCATTTTCTTTCTTTTTTATTTTTTCTTCACGTTATATTCTCGCTCGTTTATTTTTAGCATTATTCTTTTTATTTCTTTTCCTTTATTTTTCATTTTTCTTTCTTTCTTTTTAATTTTTTCTTCACTTCATATTCTCCTTCATTTATTTTTTAGCGTTATTCTTTTCATTTCTTTTTCTTTATTTTTTCATTTTTCTTTCTTCCTTTTTTATTTTTTCTTCACGTTATATTCTCGTTCATTTATTTTTAGGATTATTCTTTTTATTTCTTTTTCTTTATTTGTTCATTTTCTTCCTTTATATTTTTTCTTCACGTTATATTCTCGTTCATTTATTTTTAGGATTATTCTTTTTATTTCTTTTTCTTTATTTTTTCATTTTCTTCCTTTTTATTTTTTCTTCACGTTATATTCTCGTTCATTTATTTTTAGGATTATTCTTTTATTTCTTTTTCTTTATTTTTCATTTTTATTTTTTCTTTACTTTATATTCTCATTCATTTATTTTTAGCATTATTCATTTTATTTCTTTTTCTTTACTTTTTAATTTTTCTTCCTTTTTTTTTAGTCCTTTTTTGCTAATGTTTCTTACTTTTTCTTAATAATTTTTGGTCTTTTATTTTTATTTCATTTTTAAGTTTTTCCTTCTTACATTTTTGTTCTTTTCCTTTTCTTTGATTTTTCTTTCTTTCATTTCCACTATTAAATCCTTCTTTCTTGTTACTATTCCTTCTTTTTTTTTGTTTTTCGTTTTTAAATTTACCCTTTTTACTGTTACGTTTTTTCTTTTCCACATCACCTTTTCTTTTTTTTAATTTACATTTTCAATCTGTTTTTTATCACTTTTTTTTTCGTTCTTATATTTTAGGACTTTTCTTTTCTCTTTCGTACTTTCCCATTCTTCTTTAATTTTTTGTATTATTTTATTTGTCTTTCTTTCTTCCTTTCTTTACACAATTTTTCTTTCTTCATCCCGGTTCACACTCCACTCACGTCTATTGAACAGGTGAAGAGGCTCATCCCTTGTTCCCTGTTTAGGATGTGGTTTCCGGCTTTCTCTTTTCCAATCTTCTAACACCTATGTAGCCCCCTGCACATCAGTGGCGTTACCGCCTTGCTCGAGGTGATATGATTAAAAAAAAACAAAAAAAAACTTATTCATTATTTGACTTTTGCTTCCATTTTATAGTTTTTTTTTTTACTCATTTTTTTTTTTTTTGGCTCATTATTTTTTATTCATTTTTGCTCATTGTTTAATTTTCTTCTCTGCGTTTTTCATCCTTATTTTTCACTCTTGTTTTTTTCGTCTTTTTAGCTATTTATTGATTCATGTTTCTCATTTGTTATTTATTCGTTTTTCTTCTTGCATTTTAACTCCTGTTTTTATTTCTTTCGTTTAACTCTTCTTGTCTTTCTTTTCTCATAAATTTGTTTTTTTCTCCATATTTTCAATTTGTCATTCTTTGATATTTTTACATTTTCCTTCCTTCCTTCCTTCCTTCCTTCCTTCCTTCCTTCCTTCCTGCCTTCCTTCCTTCCTTCCTTCCTTTTTTATATTTTCTCTTTCTTTCTTTTTCTTCATATTTTAAATGTTTCTTCGATTTAGCATTCTTTTGATATTTTTACATTTTTCCTTCCTTCCTTTTTTCCTTCCTTTCTTCCTTCCTTCATTCTTTTATATACCTTCCCATTTTCTATTTTCTTTCTTTGTTTCTTTGTTTCTTTGTTTCTTTGTTTCTCCATATTGTTAATTTTTCTTCAATTTGTCATTTTTTGATATTTTTACGTTTTCCTTCCTTCCTTCCTTCCTGTTTTTATCCTTTATTTTCAGTCGTTTTTCTTTCTTTATTTAGCTATTTATTGATTTATGTTTCTCATTCGTTATTTATTCGTTTTTTCTTCTTGCATATAAACTCTTTTTCTATTTGTTTATTTTAACTCATTTTTCACCTTTTCTCATAATTTTGTTTTTTTTTCTTCTCCTTTTTTCATTATTTAATTTAAACATGAATCAATAAATAGCTAAAAAATGAAGAAAAAAGTAAAGAATAAGGATAAAAAACAGAAAGGAAGGAAGGAAGGAAGGAAGGAAGGAAGGAAGGAAGGAAGGAAGGAAGGAAGGAAGGAAAATGTAAAAATATTAAAAAATGCTAAATCGAAGAAAAATATAAAATACGGAGAAAGAAAGAGAAAATGTAAAAAAAGGAAGGAATGGAGGAAGAAGAAAGGAAGGAAAGAAGGAAGGAAAGAAAAATGTAAAATATCAAAGAATGACAAATTGAAGAAAAATTTAAAATATGGAGAAAGAAAGAAAGAAAGAAAGAAAGAAAGAAAGAAAAGATATAAAAAAGGAAGGAAAGAAAGGAAGGAAAGGAAGAGAGGAAGAAGAAAGAAAGGAAAGAAGGAAGGAAGGAAAATGTAAAATATCAAAGAATGACAAATTGAAGAAAAATTTAAAATATGGAGAAAGAAACAAAGAAAGAAAGAAAGAGAAAATATAAAAAAGAAAGGAAGGAAGGAAGGAAAATGTAAAAAGATTAAAGAATGACAAATTGAAGAAAAATATAAAATATGGAGAAAGAAAAAAGAAAGAAAGAAAAAAGAAAGAAAGAAAAAAGAAAGAAATAAAGAAAGAGAAGATATAAAAAAGGAAGGAAGAAAGGAAGGAAGAAAGGAAGGAAAATGTAAAAATATCAAAGAATGACAAATTGAAAACATGAAGAAAGAAAGAAAGAGGAAATGGAAGGAAGGAAGGAAGGAAGGAAGGAAGGAAGGAAGGAAGGAAGGAAGGAAAAGGAAAATGTAAAAATATCAAAGAATGACAAATTGAAAATATGGAGAAAGAAAGAAAGAAAGAAAGAGGAAAAGGAAGGAAGGAAGGAAGAAAGGAAGGAAGGAAGGAAGGAAAATGTAAAAATATCAAAGAATGACAAATTGAAAATATGGAGAAAGAAAGAAAGAAAGAAAGAAAGAAAGAAAGAAAGGAAGAAAGAAGTGAGTACTGGACTGTTATGTGATGTCTGTCCTGCTATTTGGCAGCGAATTTGGAACAATTGCCTCAAAGACTCGAAGCAATAGAAATGTGATTCTAGAAACGGATATTGAGGATATCATAGGCCGAACATGAAAACGTCGGAATTTTGGAGAGAATGGAAACGATAAGGAAATATATACTTAACATCAGGAAGAGACGGCTAAAGTTTCTGGGACACGCAATAAGGAAAGAGGTCTTAGCGAATCTGATACACAAAGGGCGGATAGAAAAGATTAGGTATGGGAGAAGAAAAAAAGGGCAACTAAAAGAATGAAAGCAAGAAGTTAAAATATGCAAACATGGAAAAAGGCATAAAGAAAATTATACATACAGCCACACACACACACACTGATGACTAAAGACATCGCAATAATGCCTTGTCGAAACTTCATAGTCGGCTTGACTGAAATAACACTGTTCAGCTTAGTGATAAATTTTTTCACACTAATTTTATTAACGCCCGATCTTTATCTCGATATCTCGATATCGAGCACTTTATGACAAAACACCAACCTGCCAAAAATGCTTTTCTACCAATAAACTACTAAAAAAACATCAATTTTGATACTAAGCAATATTACAATTTAACAATATATATATATATATATATATATATATATATATATATATATATATATATATATAATATTAACTATAGTAATTACAACACCAATAGTAGCAGAACTAAATCTGCCAAAACTAGTACTAATTAAGGTATAATTTAAATCGTCTTGATCAACTCACCGTCTATACCAACCCATATATACAGATTTTCTGTCTGTATATATATATAATATATATTGATGCATGTTTCATTAAATAATATAGACAAGTTTTGTCTATTTATATAATGTAAATTTGTCTGATGAGCATTATCGTTGAAAGAAGAAAGAAAATCACAATATTGATACATATTTTTTAATCCTATCTGAGCTTCCGACTTACATCAGTCATTATCAAAGATGATAATTATATTAAGTGTATTAACCAGTTCGCGGACAAACAATAGTGGTAGTCTATTTTGTTTGCATGGAAGATTTTCAAATCACAAGGAACACGTGCGTACGGGACACTGGTAGCGAAAATCGCACGACAGCTTATGCCGTCACACATAACCACATAATCTGATAAAGTGCAAAAGGACAAAGCGTGTCACACAAAACCTTTTTCCAATTTGTCATATTTTGTTCCTTTAAATTGTTCTTGATAGAAATAAAAAAAAATAATTTATGTACGTTGACAGTTTTCCACAGACATGTATGAATATCCCATATATCCTAACATCTAACCTATATTTTCAAAGTTGGATTAGTTAAATTAAACTTACCGACATTGATTTAATTCTTCTGTCTTTCCCCTCCAGATTAACTCTTTAATATGCAAACGTAAAGTTTTCTGCATTTTAGTGTAAAACATTTTCACCAAAATTATTGAACATTTCCTGATGACGAGTCAGTCAGTTAAGTACTATACGTGAAACACGCTTGGGCGATCATATCTCGAAAAAGACATGACTGACTGGACAGAAGATTATCCCGCAGTAGGTTGCCATTGCTTTCTACAGTAGACTGGTTGCCATCCAAGGCTATAGAACCCAATCTGTCCTGTTATTTAACCCATACCTGGAAGGAAGAGATGGATTAATACCTTTCCCAAGGGTATTTGCGCGTAAGTAAATGCAATGAATTCAACTGGAATTCGAGCTCGGCTCCCCGATTTCTCGTTCCGAGTCGATATCCACTACACCACAACGCACATAAATCTCGATACAGAAATTTTCGTGTAGCAATGAAAATTAAATTAATTTTAGATAAAATATAGATTTTATATATATATATATATATATATATATATATATATATATATAAAGAAAGAAAGAAAGAAATATAATAGGAGGTTAGAACAATGACAGAAGGATAAAATGTAAAAATATCAAAATAATGAAAAATCGAAGAAAAATTTAAAATAGAAAGAAAGAAAGAAAGAAAGAAAAAGAGGGGATGGTAAAGGAATGAATGAATGAATGAATGAAGGAAGGAAGGAAGGAAGGAAGGAAGGAAGGAAAGAAAAATGTAAAAATATCAAAAGAATGTTAAATAGTAGAAAAATTAAAAATGTGGAGAAAGAAAGAAAAGTAAGAGAAAATATAAAACAGGAAGGAAGGAAGGAAGGACTGAAGGTAGGAAGGAAGGAAGGAAGGAAAAATCCTTCCTTCCTTCCTATTTTTACATTTTCTTCTTTCTTTTTCTCTTTTTGTCATTTTTCTATATTTCTCCATATTTTTTATTTTTCTTCAATTTGTCTTTCTTTGATATTTTTTCATTTTTCCTCCCTCCCTCCCTCCCTCCCTTCCTTCCTTCCTTCCTTTTTTACATTTTCTTCTTTCTTTCTTTAATTCATTTTTCTTTTGTTATTCTTCTATATTTCCCCATGTTTTTAATTTTTCTTCAATTTACCATTCTTTGATATTTTTACATTTTTCCTTCCTTCCTTCCTTCCTTCCTTCCTTCCTTCCTTCCTTCCTTCCTTCCTTTCTGTTTTTTATCCCTATTTTTCACTCTTTCTTCTTTCTTTCTTTATTTAGCTATTTATTGATTTATGTTTTTCATTCGTTATTTTTTTTTTCTTCTTACATATAAACTCTTTTTTATTTGTTTCTTTTAAGTCTTCATTTTCCACCTTTTCTTATAATTCTGTTTTTTTTTCCTCTCCTTTTTTCAGGATTTAATTTAATAATTTCTGCACATTTCTTTCTTTGTCCTTAAATTTATTGATGTTACTTTTTATTTTATTTTATTTTTCTTTTATCGCCTAAGTGGAGATTTCTAAATAAATAAATCTTTGTTTCCACCGAATTTTTTCTGTCTCTCAATACTCTATTCAGCTTGCGTCCTTTGTCATGCCAATACGTCTTCGGATCTCAGTGTCACACTTTCCATTTTTTTTTCTGGTACGTGCGTTAAATTTTGCTTAAATGTCTCTATCAAAACTGCAAGAAACATTCATAGCAACGACATGATGAAATTCCCAGTTTATCCGATTGCTGGCGTTTGGTGACAGATTGGCCAGAAGAAATAAATTTCTGGTTGAATAATGATGCTATGAATTTCAAATCTACCATCCGCCCGTGCATTGAATATTGCTGCCATATCTGGTCGGGTGCTCCTGCTATCCACCTAGGTGTCCTTGACAAAATCCAACGGAGAATCTGTAATTTGATCGATACCGACTTGACAGCTAGGATACAGTCACTTTCTCATCGACGCAGTGTGGTTTTCCTATGTCTCTTCTGCAAATACTTTCACAGCTTCTGATCTGATGAACTTAGCTCACTGGTACCCCCTATGTATGAATTTCCTCGAGCATCAAGATTAGCAACTAGGTCCCACCCTTTTACTGCGAAACCAATAAATTGTAAACGCAAATTCTACTCCACAGCTTCTTTTCTCGCACTTTCCCGCCTGTGGAATTCCCTTTCGCATACTTGCTTTCCCGACAGCTACAATCTTCAAGAATTCAAATGTAAAGTCAATAGTCACCATCTGTCTCACTAACTTACATCCTCTCTCTCTCATGCTTTTTTCTCCGTCCACCCCACTCATCAGTATTCTCTTCCTCCTCATAATCTCTTCCTGATACCCTCTGTAGCCTGTCACTCTTTCTCAGAACATTCCTCCTATGTAACCCCCTGCACAACAGTAGCAGTAAAATACCTTGCTTGGGGTCATACGATTATATATTTTTAAAAAATGATACTTCTTTAAAAAAAAAAAAATGTACTGCAAACTTCTGGACATAAGCGATCACGGCTTTCCTCAGTTTAATTTCTCGTGTGACTGTTCCCATCCCACCCCGTTCGGCTATCCATTCACATCAGGTAATTGTCTATCTGCATTACTCTTTCTCTTTCGCTTTCAATCTGCCTCGTGACGGTTTTATTTTCCAAGCATTTCTTCTTTGTGTTGGATTGTAAGCTTAGTATTTGTCCACATATCTGAGATGAGGTAGTATTTACATTATTATTTGTTGCCATTTCACAGAACCCTTTATTACAATCACTGGGGTATATCATCTCTATCCCTTGTGCGTAGAGCCTCTATTGGTAGTAATGAGTTATCTCCCTCTAACCCTGTAAGTTACTTGTTCACCACTGCTGCAGCCTGGTATTGAACTCTAAAATCGTCACCGGAACTAACCAAAGTCTATATCCACTGGACCATGTGTCTTTATGAAGAACAACTGAATTTTTGGGACTTATAAACCTAATGTTCAGTAAAACTTTTTACCAGAGTTTATATTGCAATTTTTGATGTTAATGGTTTTCTCTAGCATTTTTTACTTGTTCTTGTCCTTAATGACACAGTGCTCAGTTGATATTGACGTTGGTTAGTTCCTGTGACATAAAAGATTTCTAATAAAGTCTATATTCTTTTCCATTTTAAGGCCGGAGAAAAAGTGACATTGAAAGTCAAGCAGTAAAGGAGATTGTACTTATCAAAGCCAGTTGACGTATTTTGTTGTTGTTTTCTTTGACGGTGTGTGGATGGAGAAGAAGAAATGGGAAATTGGAAGGAGGAAGAATGAATGTATTTTGACGAGGCATTCACCTTATTTATTGAATGACCCTTGTACATATACACATTCTGCTACTATCAACTGTAAGCTCTGAATTTCTGTAGAACATTTAACTACTTACATTTTTTTCTTTGCATATGTTTCTTCTTCTTACACATTTATATTATTCTGTTCCGTCAAAACAATTTCACTTATTTTACAAATTCGTTATTTCTGTTTAGTTACTAAAATGTTTGCTTTAACATACAAAACGAAATACTTTATTCTTCCACATTTTCTTAACCCTTAGAAAAAGGGTATGCTGTTTCGAGCCGGTCACATGACTAGATTCCACTACTTAACCACGCTCCTTGACTGGCAGAAGACAGTCAGAAGGGCGCAGAGATCAGAGAGGCCAGAGAACCGACAGACACAACCGGACACTAAAATGAAGAAGAATGAAATGAAATCAACAACAACAACAACAACACATCTTCAACTGACTCCAACTAACGTCCGATAAGTACAATTTCCTTTATTGCTTGACCTTTCTTTTCACTCTTTAGCCGGCCAAAAAAGGGAAAGGAACACAGATTTTATTAGTATCCTGGTTAATCTTTTTACATACACACATTCTGCTACTATCAACAATAAGCTTTGAATTTCTTTGGAACATTTAACTACTTATATATTTTTTTTTAATCATATCACCCCGAGCAAGGCAGTAACGTTACTGATGTGCAGGGGGCTACATAGGAGTGAAAAGATTGGAAAAGAGAAAACCGGAAACCGCATCCTAAACAGGAAACAAGGGATGAGCCTCTTCACCTGTTCAATAGACGTGGGTGGAGTGTGAACCGGGCGATAGTGAACATTTAACTCATACAAATTAATTAACTACATACATTTTCTCTTTGAACATTTTCTTCTTAGACATTTATGTTATTCTGTTCCGTAAATACAATTTCACTTATTTTACAAATTCGTTATTTCTGTTTAGATAATAAAAATTTTACTTCAATGTACAAACAAAACACATTTATTCTTTCAACCATTCTTTCAACCTTTTGATATTTTTACATTGTGGGAACTTCGGTTGTGCCTGGCACAAGGCCAATTTGACAAACATCACCGAGGCCCCTACACTATCAAAGATTTAGGAACAGTTTAAAAATGTTCTTATGCCAAAAATAAATGTGATTTTAAAATTTAAGGTATTATTATGGATTACTTGCATATGCATGCATGAGCCGCTTTACAAATAGTTACCAATAATTATTGACTGATTTTATGATTGTGATAATTTTGTATTATATCAATTATTAAGAATATGATCACCTACGTACTGAAGGGACATGGCACATAGAAGAAGAAGGAGGAGGAAGAGGGGGAGAAGAGGAATAAGGAGAAGGAGGTGGTGGGGAAGAAAAAGGATGAGAAGGGGAAGAAGGAGGAGGAGAATGGTAAGAAGTAAAAGAATAAGGGTGAGGAGAAGAAGAAGAAGAAGGAGGACGGGAAGAAGAAGAAGAAGAACAAGGAGAAGGGGAAGACGAAGAAGAAGAGAGAGGAGGTGGAGGTGGTGGAGAAGGAAGAGGAGGAGGGGAATAAGAAAAGGAGGAGGAGGGAAGAAGAAGGAAGAGGGAAAAGAGGTGGAGGGAAAGAAGAAGGAGGAGGAGAAGAAGAAGAAGGAGGAGGGAAAAAGAAGAACAAGGAGGAGGGGAAGAAGAAGGAAGAGGAGGTGGAGGTGGAGGAGAAGGAGGAGGGGAATAAGAACAAGGAGGAGGGGAAGAAGAAGGAAGAGGAGGTGGAGGTGGAGGAGAAGGAGGAGGGGAATAAGAAAAGGAGGAGGAGGGGAAGAAGTAAAAGGAGGAGGGGAAGAAGAAGAAGGAGGAGGGTAAGAAGTAAAAGAAGGAGGAGGGAAAGAAGAAGCAGAAGAAGGAGGAGGGAAGAATAAGGAAGAGGGGAAGAAGAAGAAGAAG
The DNA here is from genome assembly GCA_037127315.1 of Ascarosepion bandense. NCBI lineage: Eukaryota > Metazoa > Mollusca > Cephalopoda > Sepiida > Sepiidae > Ascarosepion > Ascarosepion bandense. Next base: position 569,472 of record JBBBDQ010002272.1, on the reverse strand, counting down.
GAAGGAGGAGGAGGAGGAGGAAGAAGAAGAAGAAGAAGAAGGAGAAAGAGAAGGGGAAAGGGGAAATAAGGAGGAGGAAGAGAAGGGGAAAAAGAAGAAGAAACAGAAGAAGAAGAAAGAGAAGGAGGAGGAGAAGAAGGAGGAGGAGAGGGAGACGAAGAAGAAGAAGAAGAAGAAGGAGGAGGAGGAGGAGGAGAAGAAGAAGAACAAAAAGTTCATTGCTGTTATCCTAACTTTTATTACGCACAAAACCACGAGGACGATAGTCTTAGATATATCGAAGGCTTTTGAAATGGTATGGCACAGAGGGTTGCTAAAAAAAAACTCCACCTATGGAATCACTGGAAGAGTGTATCTAAATTATTTAATCATTCGCAACACGTAGGTTAATAGCCCAATATCCATGGGATTTTAGTGGATAAGAAATTAAAAATTAAAATCAACCTTCATCTTCAGTCAGTCATACGTGATTCATGCTTTGGGCGATCATGTCTCAAAAGAGACATGACTGACTGGGAAGAAGAATATCCCACAGTAGGTTGCCATTGTTTTCTGCGGTAGACTGGTTGCCGACCAAGGCTATAGAACACAATATGTCCTGTTATTTAACCCATGACTGGAGGGAAGAAACTGATTAATACCTTTCCCAAGGTATTTGTGCGTAAATGTATGCAAGGAATTCAACTGGAATTCGAACTCGGGTCCCCGATTTGTCGTTCAGAGTCGATATCCACTGCACCACAACACACATCCGCCTGTACTTCTGGAATGCTTCTTTCGCCGTGCCAATTCGCCTTCGGATCTCAGTGTCGCACTTGCCGTCTTCTGTTAGAACACTTCCTAGGTATTTAAATTTCTATCCCTGCTTGAGTTTTAGGGTCCCTCACCTGTAATTGGCATTTTGGGCTGCCCTTTTGCTGATCACCATGCTCGTTAATAGTAATAAGTCAGTAAAAATGTACATAAACTCAGTCATGCTGCAGATTGAGTATTTTTTTTATCGTATCACCCCGAGCAAGGCGGTAACGCCACTGATGTGCAGGGGCCTACATAAGAGTAAAAACATTAGATAGGAGAGAGTGAAGAGAAAGACAAATCAGATAGAAAGGAGCAAGAGAAGGATGGGAATACAGGTGTGATGACAGAGAGAAAGGAAAGGATATACAGGGTGGTGTAGAAAGAACTAGAGTCAAGTGGTTAAGAGATGAGTATTGACGTTGCATTTAAATTCCTGGAGGTTGTAGCTTTCAGAAAAGCAAGAATATGGAAGCGAGTTCCATAGGCGGGAAGTGCGAAAAATGAAGCTGCAGGAGTAGAATTGTCGTCTGCATTTGGTTGATTTAACTGCGAATGGGTGAGACCCAGTTGCCAGTCTGGTTGTACGAGTAAACACCTGTTGCAGAGGCATCAGTGACTTAAGTTCGTTGGCGCAGAAGCCATGAAAGTATTTATAGAACAGAGGGAAGGCACATTTCGGTGGGGAAGTGGCTTGAGTCGATCCGCCAAGTCCGTACCTATCAAATTACTGATTCGCCTTTGGAGCCTGTCAAGAACATTGAGATGAACAGCATTCAACGAGAGAGTGTTTGGTTAAGTTTTTTGATTAACAACATATCAACAACTGTTTATGGGTCATTTAATGCCGAAATTTAATTTTCTTAAGATCTTTGATAATTTTCTTTCTATTTCTATTAAAATCTATTGCTAGAACCTTTTCACTATTAATATCTATTGCTGGAATTTTAAAAAAATCTATTGCTGGAAATATTTTTCAATTAAATATATTGCTAAATTGTTATTTGTACTATTAAAATCTATTGCGAGAATTTATCTTACTATTAAAATCTATTGCTAGAATTTATCTTACTATTAAAATCTATTGCTAGAATTTATCTTACTATTAAAATCTATTGCTAGAATTTATCTTACTATTAAAATCTATTGCTAGAATTTATTTTACGGTTAAAACCTACTGCTAGAATTTATCTTACTATTAAAATCTATTGCTAGAATTTATTTTACAGTTAAAACCTATTGTTACAATATTTTGCTATTAAAATCTATTGCTAGAATGTTTTTCACTATTAAAATCTATTGCTAGAAATATAATTTTTTCTTTTAAATATATTGTGAAATAGTTTTTTTTCGTTATTAAAATCTATTGCTAGAATTTATCTTACTATTAAAATCTGTTGCTAGAATGTTTTGCTCTGTAAATATATGGCTAGAATTTTTTTTATTAAAATCATTTGCAGGAAATAGCATTTTTATTAAATATATTGCTAAATTACTTTTTACTGTAAAAATCTATTGCTAGAAATTATTTTACTATTAAAATCTTTTGATATAATTTATTTTCCTATTAAAATCTATTGCTAGAATTTTTTACGATTCTATGCTAGAATTTCTTTTTTAACTTTTTAGATCTAATTGGAGCAGATAGATCTATGTATCGCCCGGTTCATACTCCACCCACGTCTATTGAACAAGTTAAGAGGCTCATCCATTGTTCCCTGTTTAGGATGTGGTTTCCGGCTTTCCAATCTTTTCACTATTACGTAGACCCCTGCACATCAGTGGCATTACCGCCTTGCTCGGGGTGATACGATTAAAAAAAAATCTATTGCTAGGAAAAGATTTTTTTTCTTTTAAATATATTGCCAAATTGATTTTTACTTAGAAAATCTACTACTAGAATTTATTTTACTATTAAAATCTAATGCTAGATATTTTTACTATTAACATCTATGCTAGAATTTATTTTTTTAACTATTAAAATCTCTTGCTGTAATCTTTTATTAATAAAATCTATTGCAGGAAATATCATTTTTTCTATTAAATATATTGCTTTGTTTTTAATATTAAAATCTATTACTGTTATTTTTGCTATAAAAATGTATTTCTATACTAATAATTTTTCGACTCAATTTTGTGAATTCCTTATTTGCCTATAGCGGGAATCCTCACAGCTGCTACCACCTTTGGTAAGAGTAAACCTGGGAATAATAGCAATTAACAGGTGGTTCCGATCTTCTCAAATCCTTCTGATCAGAGACCTTGCTGCCGGATGTAGTTTATCGTCATACCCAGGACTGTCGGGAAAGTGTTCATGCAGACAGAGTGGGATATCCTCTCACGTAACCTTTTAATCAAATCACACCAAGCCCGCTAAAACATTTTTTTTTCAAAATGGCCGTGAGCTTTTACCTGGAAAATGTTCTAACATAAGACGGAAAGTTTGGCACAGAGATCCGAAGGCGAATTGGCATGGAAAACATTCCAGAAGCTGAGTAAAGTATTAAGACACAGGAAACTTTCACTAAAAACAAAGAAGAGAGTACTAAATTGCCATGTGATGTCAGTTCTTCAATATGGCAGTGAATGTTGGACGATATCATCAAAGATGAAGGGAAACTTGAAGCAGCTGAAATGTGGTTCGATAGAAGCATACTGTATATAAAGTGGGGGATCAATTCCATATTACAATCAATATATAAACTGACCCCTCATTTTGTGGCCATGCTAGTTTCTACACATTTATATTACTGAGATCAAAAAGCACAAGGATGCATTCCAGGGGCTGAGTAGAGTATTAAGAAACAGGACAATTTCGCTAGAAACAAAGAAGAGAGTACTGGATTGCTATGTGATGTCAGTTCTTCAATATGGCAGTGAATGTTGTACAATATCAACAAAGATGAAGGGAAAACTTGAAGCAGCTGAAATGTGGTTCTACAGAAGGATGCTACGGATATCATAAAGCGAGAAAGTGTGCAATGTTGGAAATCATGGAAAAGAAAAGGAAATTAATACTGAGCATCAGGAAGAGACAGCTGAAGTTCCTGGGACATGCAACGAGGAAGGAGGGCTTCGAGAACCTGATAGTAACAGGCCAGGTAGAGGGAAAAGAGACAGGGGAAAGCAGCGGCTGACACATTTGAAGGGCCTGAGCGGGTGGATGACAGAACGGGGGTTGCGAGATGTTACAGGAGAAAGTTTGCTAAGAGCCACCAGGGATAGGGAGACGTGGAAGGCCATGATCGCCTACGTCCTGAAAGGACAAGACACATAGAAGAAGAAGAAGAAGAAGAAGAAGAAGAAGAAGAAGAAGTGTGTGAGTCATTTTCATGCTTCCTTCTAGCCCACCGGGGATGAAAAAAGAAAAATCATGAGAAACGCATTACTTATGCATTCGGTACCAAAGTAAGGGACCTTCTCTCTTTGCTATTGCCGCGATCGAATTTTTACCAATTACCTCAAATGTTATTCTCGAGGCGACAGTCTATGTCACAGACTTTTCAGAGGATTATTTTTTGATTACTAGAGAGCCATTGTCTTCATATCTTTTGCTATGTTTTACATTCCAAGGCCGTTGAAGAATAGAGAAAGAACTTCATCCATTTCAAAATTCCGAAGTTCCCCTCAGTAAGAGAAGAATCGTATAAATTCGACCCCACACGAATTACTTAACACAAGCAGTAGCAGCTCACTCGACAGGTATCATTTACCGGTTAGAGCATCAGACTGAAACACTTTTAAGCACTTTGCATTTTTTGAAAAAAAAAATCCTTTATCTGCATCGCCAGTGTTCTGCGTAGTTCACCATACATTTCTTTCGGGGCTACTATAGCGTGAGGTCTATCTCAAAATAGCGTGAGGTCTACCTCCTGTTTTGACTATAGCGTGAGATTTATCTCAATATAGCGTGAGGTCTACCGCACCATCGAACTATAATATATTGTGTGTGTATATATTTATTTAAACCTTATATTAATGTTCATATATATATATATATATATATATATATATATATATATTAAAGGTAATGATGTAAAAAATGAATAAAATACATATATAAATTGGTTCTAAATGAGGTCGATCTCAAAATAGCGTGAGGTCTACTGCAGCATCGAATTATAATACAACTAGCAGTATAGCCCGGCGTTGCTCGGGTGTAATGAAAGCTTTCAAACTAATCCATGGTCCTGGAGCTCAGACTCTTTGGACGTTGGCACGAAAGACTAAAAAGCAATAGTTGTTTCCAGTTAAAGTGAAACCGTAGACTGAAAGAAAAATGAATGGATGTAAGTCAATTTTTGATTTCCTGGTATCGATATCAAATAAGTTTTTTCGTCGTAAACTGAATTTTCAAGGCTAAATAAGTCCTCTGAGTAAATGGTATCATGGCTGAGACTAAGAACTACAGTTATACCTACTTAGAGCCAAACACGAAGTAAAAACTAAAATAAAAGTGCTGAAAAAATACAAACATACAGGCAGATAAACAGACACACATACAAACATCTTGCCTTATATATATATATATATATATATATATATATATATATTATCGATTTTCTGCACTGTTGTAAGAACTGCAACCTTCAAACTTCTGAATATTGTTTCTTATGTCTTTGTCTATGAGTGTATCAAATTTGATTAAAATCGGACCACTCCGTCTATAACCCGATCTTTTTTTCGATTATCTATTTTCGATATTTATTGGGGGTACCTCGACACAAAACCTAGCTAAGAACACTCGCAGACGCTTATAGTACAACTGTGTAAATTTTCAAGAAAATCGGTTCAGCTGTTTCGGAGTCTATAGGTAACGGACACACACACACACACACACACACACACACACACACACACACACACACAAAGTTCCATTTATAAATAAGTTTAGATTAGATATTGTACATGTATACATTTATTTAAACCTAATATTAATGTTTATATATCTATCTAATACTTATACTTATATTAAAGGTAGTGAGGTAAAAAATAGATAAATGACATATATTATTTGTGCTACTATAGCGTGAGGTCTACCTCAATATAGCCTGAGGCCTACCTCCCGTTTCGATTATAGCGTAAGGTCTACCGCTGCACGGTACTATAATTTAATACTGCACATATATACATATTTATTTAAACCTTATGCTGATATTTATATATCTATATGCTATTTATATTTACTAGCGGAACCCGTGGAATTTCCAAGGAAGGATAATTATGATTTCCTAGAAAAAAATTAACTTTGTCATACTACAAATGATAGTAACGTCCTCAAACATAACAGTATTGGATAATAAAATAACGATAGCACAGAGTGCAATTTTATTAAAATATCTATAAAAGTAATGTCCATAGAAGCTACTTTACTGTAATCTTATATTACTAGAGGAACCCGTGGAATTTCCACGGTAGGGTAATTACGGTTTCTTGGAAAAATTTTACTTTGTCATACTACAAATGATAGTAACGTCTTCAAACATAAAGGTATTAGATAATAAAATAACGATAACAGAGAGTGTAATTTTATTAATTTTTGGGGGCACCTTCCCTGTTTCCACTAATATGGACCCTTCCTAAGACTATATATAGTAGTAGTCATTAGTGGACTACAGAACACAACAGCGTGTATAATTTACTAAGCGCAGCTTAGATGTGGCACAAGGCCGAAAGTATGGGGGCACCTAGTGAGGATCGAACTCACTACTTAACTGCAATAGTTCTAGCGAGACAAGCTTGCTAACCATTACACCACCTCGAGGTGCCCAGCGTGTAGGAGCACTGTGGGCAACAATAGTGTATCCCAGCGATCTAGTCCTGAGCGTAACATTGCCAAGTCTCACGTCTCGTATTATTCTCGCATTCTCTCGTATTCGACCAACCGTATTGTACGACGTTCTACTAACCCTGTCTGTATATATTTCTCTTCGATATATTGCGTTTTCTATCGTATTACTCTGCGTTTTGTATTTATTGTATCGAACCCCAGATTCACAACAGTGGTGACGAAGACACGAACAGTCACGCGGAGGAAAAAATACGTTCTTATGTCAATCGTCACCATAACAGTGGCGACGAAGGTTTAAACAGTCACGTGGAGAATAAAAATATGTTCTCCAATCAGTTACCACCACAACAGTGGCGACGAGGTTCCGAACAGAGAGAGAGAGAGCTTACGGGAAAAACAGCAGTCACGAGACAGGATTCAAATAAAACTATACATATGATCGGCCACAAACAGTGACGAGAAATTACCAATCACTGCAATGGCGGAAAAAAAAATCCTACTATTGAACAGGTGAAGAGGCTCATCTCTTGTTTCCTGTTTAGGATGCGGTTTCCGGTTTTCTCTTTTCCAATTTTTTCACACCTATGTAGCCCCCTGCACATCAGTGGCGTTACCGCCTTGCTCGGGGTGATATGATTAAAAAAAACAAAAAACGACTGTAACGAGCCTTACACGGAAGAAAAATACGATAAACAAGATTAATACCCAGAGGAAAGACAGTAAAAAAAATTTCCCCCTGCGGTAAAATGAAAGTAAGGGAAAAGACTGGGTACAGAGGGTGTTGGGGAAAGGATAAAAGATGAACGGGATTAAAGATGGAAGATGTCAACTGACTTTGTAATTAAATTTTTGGAGATTGTAGCTATCAGGGAAGCAAGTGATCGGAAGAGAGTTCTACCGGCGGGAAGTACGAGAAAAGAAACTGTTTGAGTAGTGGTGACGGTTACATTTAACTATTTCAATCGTAAATGGGTGCGAGCTAGATGCCAATTCGTAAATTTATTTACAGTACTCCCCCACTGGAGCGAGATGTGGCACAAGTTTTTTTTTTTTTTTTTTTGAACGCGGAGAGCCCGACCACGTATGAGCTGGCAAAGGAACAAAAATTGACCAGTCCCCGCCACCGCCGGTTGCGCTGGCATCGGTGACGACCACTTGGTCCACCCCTCTGCTGCAATGGGGTGGCGCGGCCTGGGGACACTGCTCCCCGGGACAGGGCATCTACTCAGTATAAATTTTCTCTGATGCATCTTTGTCCTCGGACAGAGCTACAACTGAGCCGCACTTTGTCTTCGAGGACAGAGACACAACTGAGAGATGACTTTTGGTCCCTATCCAACACAAAAATGCAGCAGGTAAGTATAATTTTTTTTTTTAAATCATATCACCCCAAGCAAGGCGAAAACGCCACTGATGCGCAGGGGGCTACGTAAGAGTGAAAAGATTGGAAAAGAGAAAAACCGGAAACCACATCCTAAACAGGAAACAAGGGATGAGCCTCTTTACCTGTTCAATAGACGTGGGTGGAGTGTGAACCGGGCGATAGTTTAGTCTATCTGCTCCAATTGTCTATCTACTTTGTGTGAAATAAGCACTTTCTTCGAACTATACACACATACACACACGTGTGTGTGTGTGTGTGTGTGTGTGTGTGTGTAAAATTTCAACTTTAAAAGAATAAGCTTTTTCTTGTCATGTATGTGTGCGTGCGTATAGATCGGTATAAATAAGTTCATCGAAGCAAAGAGTTAATTCATCTTATCTCACACAAGAAATATTTATTTTTCAGCCTGACATGTTTTTTTAGCTGAATTTCGATTGGAAACTTTCACTTTCATTAGAGCTATGCGATTAATAGTCACCACTGCGTTAAATGCCTTGACAATGAAGGAATTTATCTTGTAAAAAAAAATTCTTATGTAAAAATAAAATCATTTTTACATCATTACGCTACAGAATTATTGATAGCGTCGTAGTAAGTGCTCCATTATTGTGGCCTCGTTCCACACCCATTCATATGTAATGAAAATAATCTTGAGTCTTTTATTTTTTTAATGCCAAATCCCCTAAGGCCGTAGGCGATCAAGGATGATGCCAATCGAGTAAGGGGCTTAAATTCGTGTGGTCGGACACCAAGGAAAAAATATGTCAGTGCGGTTGCCACGGAAATAGTTATAGAAAAGACAGAGAGAAGCGACGACAAAAATAAAGGTTTAGTGGTATAAGTTTTACTAATTAACACATAGCTGGATTCATACTTTTCTCAAGGGTATTTGTCCGTAAGTGAACACAACGCGAATTGGAACTCAGCTCTCAAATCAGCCTTTTTCGATTTTATCACCCGCACATCCAAATTCACGGGCCTGGTGTTCCCAAATGGTCACTCATCTCATTACTGATCAAGTCCGACATTGCTTAACTTCGGTGAATATACAGAAACCGGTGTTTTGACTTGATGTTGACGTAAGCCAGATGGTTGAAGCAGTAGGAATGTGGTTGTGTCAGAAAGCTTGTCATCTCAGCTACTCTGCTCTCATCCCAGGGGGTGGCTACGACGGGTGGGGGTGCATAAAGTTGGGATCCGATGCATCAATATTTATTAGGCGGCATCGGTGAAGTCAGTAAACAAATGTAAAATATTCGAAACCGTTTCGAACAAGAGAAAGCTTTGCGTACGTTTCCGATCATAAATTGGTTTGCCAAATAAATGAGAAATATTCAAATTCTTGAACCGTTTTGGTCGTGAGGTTAAGACGTCAGCACAGAATTTATAATGAGACGCTTGCTTTGTGTGGTCGGGACGGCGATCCGAAGCTGATTTCTTCATATATTGGAATGTCGAAGGATTATTACATTATCATCTAGCACAAGAGAAAGAGAGAAAGAAAGAGAGAGAGAGAAAGAGAGTGGGGGAGAATGAAAGAAAAAGAGATATAAAAAATAACATGAACACACACGCAAAAACAAGCATATATAGTGCGATGGATAAGTTGTCGCCATTTAAGTATTTTTAATTTCGCACATGCGCACTGCCTATTTTTGATTTTGTTGACTGCACAGCATAGTAGGTTCAGTTGGGCATATCGCCTTCGAGAAAAAGACCACCATGATGCAATTAAATCCACCAAAGATTTTGGAACGGCTTACTGTACTGCTTGGCATTCGCGCCGGAAGTTCCAATATGAAAATTTCAAAGTTAAATCTGAGGAAAGTCCAGAAGATCCGAAAAGAGTTAGAAGAGTCTAATGGTGATTACGAAGATACAGCAGTTCGGAAAACACTCTGGGTAAAAAAGGTGGCTACTGGAAGTCAATATGTCCAATAGCGGACTCTGCACCATGCTACACAAGCAAGAGAGCCCAGTCATGACTGTCATACAGTTTCTGCGACTACATAAAACCTTACCAAACTCCCAAGATTGCAAACCCCGTTGATTATTATGTATGGGGCGCATTTAAAAAAAAACTCCTTGATGAACTGGAGGCAAGGATTATGACAGCATTCACCAACTTAAACACGGAGATTATCTATAAGCGTTGCAGGAAATTCCGAAATTTTCTGTAGACTATGATTAAATCTAATGGCAATTTTATTGAATAAATTTACTTTTTAGTATTTCAAGATCTTTTGTGCAATTTTGGTAAATATATCTGTTAAAATGAGATGCCAATGTTGTTTTCATTTTGCATATCGACGCCAATCCATCGCATTTTCTCTCTCTCTCTCTCTCGCTATATATATATATATATATATATAATGATTGTTTAATACTTACTTTTTGGTCCTAATAGGGTTAGACCAGTACACATTTGTATTAAAAGTGTTCTATGCATTTATATTGTAGAACTTTTGAATATTTTTCATTTCAACTCGTTTAAAAATGAAATATATATATATATATATATATATATATATATATATATATATGAAGCCCTTGATTAGCGCGTCTAAGAGCTTCGTTACATGATACTCACTAATCAAAAATCCATTAATCAAATTTAATAACATAGGAAATGATGTAATTTTTTACCACAAATTCACAATTAATTTTTAATTTGCGTACCTTTTAATTAAAACATAGGTGAATATAAGAAGATACCATAAAATGTTATTAATTTATGTTTATTAATCATATTTTTTATGAAAAAATTATTTAGAGTGATTTGCCGCATGGTATTTTTCTTGTTCATCAAATAATTGGCGGTACTGAAAAATTTCCCTTTGAAATTTTCCAAATTTTATCACAATAATTAATATTTTAAAATGAAAATTTTATTTATAATTTTTCCATCGTAAATGAATACAACTTTAATAATTCGTTGTCTTTTAATAAATGTGCATCATCATCATTTATCCATCACACCCAATGATGCAAGGGCAGCAACGTTTTGTTGCTGTAACAAACTGTTTTTTACGGGGCAAGGTTGTTAGCCCTGCGCCTAGCCCCCAAGCTTGGAGGACCGGTGGACCATTCTTGGTCCTTACGTTTACAACACCTGGTATTCCCAAATGGTCCCTCATTTAAGTACTAGACAAGGTTCGGTGATCGGTGCATTCAACACGATGTAGCCGTAGACCTTAATAAATGTAAATGCCTGTATCTAATTAAATCATGCAATTTTTTTTTTTAAGAAAAAATCGGAAATTTCCTATTTGGTAATCAAGGTAGCGAAAAAGCAACACCCAAAGCGGCAGGTGTAAATAAAAGCAAAATGCACAGCAGCGCATTAATCCCTAGAAAGCATCTATGAAATTGTAAAAAAAAAGCCAAGATTCCATTCCCATAATGACAATACAATATTATGCACTTCTTCCCCCCCGCCACCCAAACAAGGCAAAACCGCCACTGGTGTGCAGGGGGTTACAGTGAGAGAAAAAAAAAGGTACAATAGATGTCGAAGAAAAGATAAGAGATAGATGGGAATCAAGTAGATAGAAGATGGCAATTAACGTGACATTTAAACTTTTGGAGATTTTAGCTATCAGGGAAGCAAGCAAACGGTAGCGAGTTCCACAAACGGGAAGTGCGAGAAAAGAAACTGTTAGAGTAGAAGAGGCGGTTACATTTAACTATTTCGACGGTAATTGGGTGGGACCTAGATGCCCATCTAGTAGCACAAGTTAATAACATGTGGTCGGGGTATCAAGATAGAAATCTCGTCAGAGAAGTTGCCATGAAAATAGTTGTAGAAAAGACAGGAGGAAGCCGCATCATGTCGGCGAGGAAATTATTTAATGCGAGCTGCTAAATCCGGACCGATTACATTGTAAATCCTCCTTTGGATTTTATCGAGAACCTGAAGATGAATAGCAGGAGCACCTGACCAGATTTGGCAAAATATTCAATGCACGGACGAATGATAGATTTCAAAATCTATTCTGATGACCCATTCTTCCTGGTCCGACGCAGTGAACCAATCTTCCTAGCAGTAGCCATGGATTAAAATGATAGCCTCCTTAAGAGTTATTCTCGCGTTCGAATACATGGCGGTCTCAACGTACCCGACGCCACAGGGTATTTTATTTTCATAGCTGCCTATTTGTCATCGTACAAACAAAACAGGATGTGCGTTGTGGTACAGTGGATATCGACTTGGAACGACAAATCGAGCGTGTCGAGTTCGAATTCCATGCATTAACTTACGCACAAATATCCTTGGGAAAGTTATGGGTTAAATAATAGGACAGATTATCTTCTATAGCCTTGCTTGGCAACCAGTCTACCGCAGAAAGCAATGGCAACCTAATGCGGGATAATCTTCTGTCCAGTCAGTCATGTCTCTTTCGAGGCAAGATCGCCCAAAGCGTGTATCACGTATGGCACTTAATCGACTGACTGAATATAATATTTGTAAACGTGATAGGGGCTTCAGCTGGGTATAAAGTGGGGGATCAGTTTTACATTGTTTTTAAGTAATAAACTGATCCCCCAGTAATTACTTCTTAATAATATAATACATATCTTCCCCCTCTACCCATGAGTCAAATAACAAGATAGATTGGGTTTTATAGCCTTGGCTGGTAACCAGTCTACCGCAGAAAGCAATGGCAACCTACTATGAGATAATCTTCTGCCCAGTCACTCATGTCTTTTCGAGGAATGATCGCCCAAAGCGTGTATCACGTATGGCACCTAGCTGACTGATAAACAAAACATTGAGTTATGTCAAGTATATCTGCTTTTGTATTGTATTGGTCACCTCCGTGGAGGTGCGCGAAAATTGCGATTAGCAGCCTCAGAATAGTGGGTGCCGTCGCGGGGTATTGGTAATAGTTTTCAACTAGCAATAACCGCGCCTCGGAAGTTCCTCATAAGCTACGGTATAGCGCCTGCGCAAAGATAATTATGTTCCGGCCACATTTTGGTACTCGTTCTAGCGAAGGATATATATATATTTAAGCTGCCTAATTTGCATATGGGATGTGCTTTGTGGGGCTGTGGATATCAGCTCGGAACAAGAAATCGGGTAGCCGAGTTCGAATTCCAGTTGAATTCATTGCATTCATTTACGCGCAAATACCCTTGGGAAAGGTATTAATCCGTCTCTTCCTTCCAGTTATGGGTTAAATAACAGGACAGATTGGGTTCTATAGCCTTGGCTGGCAACCAGTCTACCGCAGAAAGCAATGGCAACATACTGCGGGATAATCTTCTGCCCAGTCAGACATGATCACCCAAGCGTGTTTCACGTATGGCACTTAACTGACTGAATTAGCATATAACATTAATATCTACTATTTAAATAATACAATTATAAATCATTATTTATATAAAACTAATGTTTTAGTTAACCTATTTATAATGAGTTGCAATAAAATAAATTACGTTATTTAATAGATTTATAATTTTATTCATAAAAAATAATAAATACTGTTTTTCAGCAGGGGGAGATAACTCTTTGTTGCTGTAAGTATTGCGTTAATTTATAATTTTAAAATTTCATTTAACACGAGGCTGGTTAATTGTTTAGCGGGCTAGTCTGACATTCTTACTGTTGTGAGTTTGATCCTTTCTAGGTGCTCCATACTTGTGGCCTTGTGCCAAACACATCTAATTTTAGTAAGTTTGTATAGAGAATTTGGTCCTTACGTATTATCGGGAGGACCTTTGATTTTTACTTTTTCTTTTTTTTCCCCGCTTATAACACCAAGGAACTGGAAAAATCAGGCTTTCATCACCTCAACGTCAACCACAAGTACAACTTTGTGGATTCGAACACCGGGGCTCATACGCAGACAGTGGAACGCCTATGGGGATCGACAAAGTGGCGAAACAAGAAGCACTGTGGCACTGCACGTCACCATTTGGAGTCGTATTTGGCCGAATTCATGTGGCGGAAGCATGTTGCCTGTACTGATGTCTTTGAGTCACTTTTGGAAGCAATTGCGACGTTCTGGCCTCCGGAATTACAAATGTAATGTTATTTTATTGTTTTAACCGTTTCAATAAATAATTTACTTTAATTTTTGAGTCGTTTTTTTAAAGGTCCTCCCGATAATACGTAAGCACCGAGAATTTTAACTGTCAGTTTTGTAGTACCTTTTTTTCGGGGAGGACTAGGATTAATGTCTGGCTTTTCCTAAATGGAAAGTGCCGAGGGGTCTAGAATATCTTTGCCTCTGGCCCACTGTAAGTGTGTGATTTCCATTTTAAACTCGGCATTTTCCTCCTTGTCCGTTAGAGAAGAGTACGGCATAGAAAAGATTACCGACATAATAAACGAAATTTATAGCAGTGGAATAATACCAGACGACCTATGCAAGTCGATATTTATAGCACTGCCGAAGAAACCAGGTGCAAACGAGTGTGAACTACACAGAACTATCAGCTTAATGAGTCACATTACAAAACTGATTGTCAGAATCCTGATGAATAGAGCGAGAAGCAGAATCAGGCCAGAGATAGGACAGGAACAGTGCGGGTTCGTCAAAGACACTGGAACAAGGAACGCCATATTCATGATTAGGATGCTCTCTGAAAGGGCATTACAAATGAAGAAAGACTTGTACCTATGCTTCATTGATTACGCGAAAGCATTCGACAAAATACGACACAAAGAATTGATGGAAATGATAGGAAACCTCGACATTTTCGGCAAAGATATAAGAATAATCAAGAATCTCTACTGGCAGCAAACGGCCTGCATACGGACAGGTAACGACCTCAATAGATACACAAAGATAGAAAAAGGCGTAAGACAAGGCTGTGTCTTTTCACCGGATTTGTTCAACCTATACAGCGAGAATATTTTGAGGACCCTAGATGACACACCAGGATTTACTATTGGAGGCCACAACCTGAACAACATAAGATACGCGGACGATACAGTACTGATTGCGGACACGGAAAGGAAACTGCAAGATCTCATACAGAAAGTAGCAGTGGAGAGTGACAAGATGGGACTACAAATAAACTTTAAGAAAACTGAGTGCATGGTCATCAGCAAAAGATACCACCCAAAATGCCAAATACAGGTGGGGGATAACAGAATCAAACAAGTCCAAGAATTTAAGTACCTAGGAAGTGTTCTAACAGGAGATGGAAAGTGCGACACGGAGATCCGAAGGCGAATTGGCATGGCAAAGGACGCGTTCCAGAAGATGAGCAAAATACTAACACACAGGAAGATCTCAATAGAAACGAAGAAAAGAGTGCTAGACTGCTACGTGATGTCAGTTCTTCAGTACGGCTGTGAATGCTGGACAATATCATCGAAAATGAGGACAAAACTGGAAGCGGCCGAAATGTGGTTCTACAGAAGGATGCTACGGATATCGTGGACTGAGCATACAAGCAACGACGAAGTGTTAGAAAGAATGGCAACAAAAAGGAAATTGATGCTGAGCATCAGGAAGAGACAACTGAAGTTCCTGGGACATGCGATGAGGAAGGAAAGCCTGGAGAACCTGATACTGACTGGTCAGATAGAAGGAAGGAGAGACAGAGGAAGGCAGCGGATAACATATTTGCAGGGCCTGATCAGGTGGATGACGGAACGGGGGTTGCCAGGAGCAACAGGAGCAAACATACTAAGAGCCACAAGGGCTAGGGAGACGTGGAGATCCATGATCGCCTACGTCCTGAAGGGACAGGGCACATAGAAGAAGAAGAAGGCCCCTCAACTCAATTACGGAAAAAAACAGCATAGCATATTGTTAAAATAGCTAAAAACTTAATAAAACAAAGTTTTATCATCAAATTGTTTATGCTATTATTAAGAGGAGGGATCAAATTTTGTTGAGACAATTTTTAAAAACTTTTAGTCCTTTCTAACACGTTCGAAATTTCAATTAAAAATTCTTTTTCTGTTTTCCGTCAGCGATTCACACTATGTTTACGTAATGTGACTGTTAAGCAAAACGTAATGTGACTGTTAAGCAAAACGTAATATTACGCAAGTTTTTTTTTTGGAGTTGAAAGACATTAATTTGAAAATTCTTGAAAAAATCGACTAATTGTCTGATTTTAATGAAACTTTCAGGACTTATTCACAAATGAATGGGATTATTTATGCAATTATTACTTTTAGAAGATCTTGGTAAATATATTCTTTTTACATCTGTTAGCCCCCACACTTTAATTAATTGCATAAAAAATCTAGAAATACATAATCTATAACAATTTTTTAATTAATAAATGCAGGATTCAATGGGGAATGCAAATAATATATTATTATTTTTTTTAATTACGGGACCATTTTTCCGAAAATCTGCTCCAAATAGTAAAATCAAAAATGCATTAAAACTACGCTTCTTTAGATAAAATTTTAATTGATTTTATGAATAATATTATTTTAGGATATCATATTCTGAAGAAGAAAAATTCGATGAATAATGAATTTTTATAAGAATTGTTTTCATTTTTTTTTCTATGCTAATTAAATTTTGAAACATCTTTTTAATTTTTTACAAGTTACTCAGTGTCTTCGGTTATTAATTCATTAAAAGAAAACATTTACAAATTGAAAATTCGGAAGCTTAATACAGATAATTTAGAATTAAGATTTTTAAAATAATTTCCTTTTTTTATTAGGTTAAACTGCACGTTTAACGTAATAAAACGTTACGTCTTTTATTACGTTAAACTGTACATTTTCTTTAACTATAGACACTTATCATTAAAGGGTCACACGTTTTAAGAGTTGTTCCGCTTACGAAATGTTAAACTAGGTTATGTCAACTTTTGGTCACCATACTTCCAGATTGAATGATAACAGGTGCTGTCAACGCCTAATTGAAAGATCAACAAGTCAGACCCTTGTGATTAAGAAATACTTTTATTCTAAACTAGCAGTATAGCCCGGCGTTGCTCGGATGTAATGAAAGCTTTAAGACTAATCCATGGACCTGGAGCTCAGACTCAGCCTAAAGAATATTTGTGTGAAGTTTGGTGAGAATCGGATAAAAATTGTGGATTTGTATAAAGGACATACAGACAGATAAACAGACACACACACAAACATCTTGCCTTTTTTATGTATATATTATCGATTTTCTGCACTATTGTAAGAACTGCAATGTCTTTGTCTATGAGTGTATCAAATTTGATTAAAATCGGACCACTCCTTCTGTAACCCGATTTTTTTGATTATCGATTTTCGGTATTTATCGGTGGTACCTCGACACAAAACCTAGCTAAGAACACTCGCAAACGCTTATAGTACAACTGTGTAAATTTTCAAGAAAATCGGTTCAGCCGTTTCGGAGTCTATAGGTAACGGACACTGACACAGACACACACACAGACACACACACACACAGACACACACACACACACACACACACACACACACACACACACACACACACAGTTCCATTTATAAATAAGTTTAGATTTCATTACATAAACAAGTAATGTTTGTTTCAACTCAGATTAATTTAACTTTAAATTTGATAGTTTCCCAAAAATATCGAGTGAGACATGTATATTTTATTACTGCAAGATTTTTGAAACCGAAAATTAACTTTTGTTTACAAATGTGTGGATAGCTCAAAAAATGGTTCAGAAATTTAAAATTTAACAAAATCTCAAAATTTTATATTCCAAAGAATATAATTTCTGTTTGAAATACACCCAAGTATTTTGCTCGGTGGAAATAGGAAATTTAATAATTCATCTTTCAATTAAGATAAAATTAATTTTTAAGAAAAAAAAATATTTTAAAAATTGAATTTATATCTTAGGTATCGAAAATGGAGTGGAGGTACCTCTTATTTTGTTTAGTTGTTTGTAAATATCATTCTGCATTGCGTAAATATTCGTCGGGATTTTTATCTTTAAAGTTGCAAATCTATACCTCACAAACTGCACATATGGAACTAGTTAAAACTTCATAGTCTTTGAGATATTATGATATTTGTAGTGAGAATGGTAAGTAAGAATGTGATGTTTTGGTACAAGAATTATTGTATAGCTTACTTCAGTCAATGATTGTATCTAGCTAAGTTATTTAATATCTAAACTTATTTATAAATGAAACTTTGTCTGTGTGCGTGTATGTGTCTGTGTGTGTGTGTGTCCGTTACCTATAGACTCAGAAATGGCTGAACCGATTTTCTTGAAAATTTACACAGTTGTACTATAAGCATCTGCGAGTGTTCTTAGCTAGGTTTTGTATCGAGGTACCCTTGATAAATATCGAAAATCGATAATCGAAAAAATCGTGTTATAGAAGGAGTGATCCGATTTTAATCAAAACACTCATAGACAAAGACATAAGAAACGATATTCAGTAGTTTCAAGGTTGCAGTTCTTACAATAGTGCAGAAAATCGATAATATATATATATATATATATAAAAGGCAAGATGTTTGTGTGTGTATCTGTTTATCTGTCTGTATGTCCTTTATACAATATATATTTTTATCCGATTCTCAACAAACTTCACACTAATATTCTTTAGACTGAGTCTGAGCTCCAGGACCATGGATTAGTTTTAAAGTGTTCATTAAACCCGAGCAACGCCGGGCTATACTGCTAGTAGGACAGATAAAAACTAATCTTACTCATCTCTTTGTTGGCCTTGTGCTATTTTTTTTGTATTCTGCAAAAATGAATATCGTACAAATCCCGCTATTTTACAAAAAAGAAAAAAAAATTGCATCGTATTGTAAAAGTCTTGGTGTAATTAAAAAATATAAATGTTTATTTACGTTACTTAGTAATACAAAGAAAAATCCCTGGATGTGCTCGTGTATATATAATTATGATTGTTTAAGTAATCTATATTATAATTCTGCTTGTTCCTTCCTTAGTTACTTAGTTCGTCCGTCCGTTACACTCTCTACCCGAGCTTTTCCTTCCCCTCTATGTTTTTACTCTCCTCAGCCTTTCTCTCACCTTTGCCAAACGGAAGGGTAGTAAAGAGGTAGCAGCTTATAGAAGGGTAGCAGCTTATAGAATTACCGTGTAGTAGCAGCTTAAGCTGGTGGTTGTAGCAGTAATTGTGTGTGTATGTGTGTGTGTACTGTACAATATTGTAAAAATAAGTAATGTTGGTGTATTCCGCGACCTAATAACGAAATTTCTGGCCTCTACATCCTTAGCCATTACTAAGTTGGTCTTTTCTGTTTACAGTAGACACAAGAGCCTTTAAAGTAACTTTAATTATTTAAAAAAAATTTTAAACCCTTCTAACATTTTTTAAATTTTGTCAGAAAGTTTTATTTTGATTTGAGTTAACGGCTAAAGAAACATTACGACTGTTTTACAATAGTAACATAATGATTGTATCACACACTTTTTTTCGATGACAAACACATTAATTTGGAAATTCTCGCAAAAATCAAATAATTGTCTAATTTTAATGAAAATATCAGTACTCATTTACAAATGAAGGAAATTATTTTTGTAATTATTATTTTTTATAAATATTGATAAAAATGTTTACAATAGACACAGGAACCATGATTTTTTAGTAATAAAAACTTTTTTTTTTCAAAATCTCTCACAGTAAAGTAGCTTCTATGGACATTAATTTTATAGATATTTTTATAAAATTACACTCTGTGTTATCGTTATTTTATTATCCAATACTTTTATGTTTGAAGATGTTCCTATCATTTGTAGTATGACAAAATAAACTTTTTCCAGGAAATCATAATTTTCCTTCCGTAGAAATTCCACGTAGTATATATAATTATATATAATGTATCTAATTTAAATATCTTAATGATTTTAATGACTTTACCAAAATACTTTATTTAAAGCCAGAAAATATTTTTAGACTGTAAGAATGCTTGGTGGGGATTTAATAATGATTTAGTGATACAGGTCATACTAATTAACCCATAGCCGAAGGGAGATAAGTATTTGCGCGTAAGTGAACATAACGAAAATGTTAACAATTCCGAGCCATTATCCATTACACACCTGTATATCCAAGCTTATAGCCTCTGATATTCCGAAGCGGTCACCAATCCAGGTACTGACCAGGCTCGACATTGCTTGACTTAGATTAGTAAAAGTAGGAAAATTGCTAAGGGCCACAAGGAATAGGAAGATTTGGAGAGCCATAACCATAGCGGGTAGGCAGCACGAGAGTCTTTAAAAAATGGCAAAAGAAATAAAGTACTTCTATTCAGAAAATAGTCAGATAGGTGAAATTGCTTGGCCACATAATGAGGAAAGAGGAGTGGAAGACTTAACCCTCACAAGGCATACTGTGAGCAAGAGAGATAGGCGAAAGTAGCAAGCCGTATGTACTATTGCCTGGGTTAAATTAAATAACGTAACTATTTGAATAGCTAAATCCACTGCTAAAACGGTCAGGTCCCTGTGTCAGGCCAGAATGTCCTTCTCTTCTAAATCCATCATGCACATTTACAAATGTACCATCCGTCCGTGTTGGGGTTCTCGACAAAATCCAAAGGAGAATCTGCAATGTAGTCGATCCTGACCTGGCGGCTCGACTCTAGTCTCTCTCTCACCGATGAGATGTGGTAGCCCTCTGTCTCTTTTACAAATACATTCACGGATTCTTCTTCGACGAGCTTAGCTACTTGGTGCCCCTCGACTACGTGAATTTACTTGACCTACTAGACTGGCAAGATTCCACACTTTTACTGTGAAAACAATCAAGTGTAATCAAAACTTCTACTCTCAGCTTCTTTTCTCGCACTTCTCGTCCGTGGAACTCCCTTCCATATTCTTTTTTCCCCTGATATCTACCATCTTTAAGAGTTTAAATGCAACGTCGTCACCTCGTGTTTTCGAACCTTATTAACAATTCTTATTTTATATGTAATTCGAGCGTCGCACTCAGAACTAAATATTGAGCTTATTAATTCTTGCATTACGCTCTTCAAACGCTATTATTGATCCTTCCGTTATATGCAGTTTGATTATTACTGATAATTTATTGATTCATGCTTTATACATAATTCAGACGAAACACTTATGTTCGAACTCTATTAATCTTGCTTTATAAATAGTTTGGGGTTAGAACTCAAGACTAAATAACGATGTTATCCATTTTGAATCTATACGAAATACTGTGGTCATATCTGGTCGAGCGATCCTGCTGTTCACCTTGTGGTTCTCAACAAAATCCAAAGAAGAATTTGCAATATAGGCGATCCTAACCTGGCGGCCGGACTCCAGTCTCTCCCTCACAGACGAGATATGGCTTCCCACTGTCTCTTCTACAAATACTTTCACGGATTCTGCTACGTCGAGATTAGCTCCTTGGTGTCTTCCACCTCGAATCCACTCGAGCTACTAGACTGGCAATCAAGTATAACCAAAACTTCTAACTCTAACGGCTTTTTTTTCTTGTACTTCCCGCCTGTAGAATTCCCTTCTGTATTCTTGTTTCCCTGATAGCTACAATCTTCCAGAGTTTAACTGCAGCGTCAATTGTCATCTCTTATCTCCTTGATTCCCATCCTTCTTCTCACTTTACACTTTGCTCTCACGCAGCTCTCTTCACACCAATCTACCCGTCCTTCTCTTATCCATTCTCCGACACCTACTGTGACCTGTTCTCCCCTCTCTCTTCACTCTACTATTAAATAACCTCCTTCGCACCAGTGGTAGTTCTGTCTTACTTGGGATGAGACGATTATTAAAAACAAAATTTAATAATAAAACTTTGTTGATATTAATTTGAGGATCTTTTTCGTCAGTATATGTTGTTTTTTTTTTTGTTTGTTTTTTTCAACGAATTATTGGAGGTACCTACCTTTAATGGTATCGCATGTCCTTTTTTCCTTTCCTTTTCTTTTTTTTTTGTAATCAATTCAATCCAATCAAGGTGATACTTCCACTAAGACGCAATGTTGTTTTTTCAGTGAATTACCAATTATTGGATGTACCTATCTTTAAGAGTGTCAGATGTTCTTTTTCCTTTTCTTTTCTTTTTTTAAACAATTCAATCCAAGTAAGGTGATAGTGCCCCTATGATGCAATGTTGTTTTGCATTGAATTACCAATTATTGGATGTCAGTCAGTTAAGTGCCATACGTGATACACGCTTGGGCGATCATGTCTGGAAAGAGACATGACTGACTGGGCAGATGATCATTCCGCAGTAGGTTGCCATTTCTTTCTGCGGTAGACTGGTTGCCGACCAAGGCTATAGAATCCAATCTGTCCTGCTATTTAACCCATAACTGGAAGGAAGAGACGGATTAATACCTTTCCCAAGAGTAATTGCGCGTAAGTGAATACAATGGATTCAACTGGAATTCGAACTCGGCGCCCCGGCTTGTCGTTCCGAGCCGATATGTACCTACCTTTAATGATATCATATGTCCTTTTTTACATTTTTTTTAAATTGGAAAAGCCAAAATATGTTTTGATTACTTCACTAATATTTTTTAATCCGTTTTAGCATGTTCAAAAGATTGGTTAAAATCTTGTCTTCTTGGGTGAAAAGAGTGGAGGAGAGGGGAGAGATTAATATCCGAAATTTGGGCGTCATTTTTGCGATAAAAAATAATTTAGAATTTTTTTCAAAAATCAAATAATTTTCAGATCTTAATGAAATTTTCAGGACTTATTGTCAAATTAATTAAATTACTTGATTTGTTTTTGTTTTTTTTAAATCTTGGAAGAAATTTTTTTACATTTTTACCCACCTTATTTAATTTTATGAAATTTCGAGAAATTAAATTTCAGCCTGTTCATATATTAGTTAAAAGTAGAAGTCCTTGAAAAATTTAAATAATTAATTTGCTTTTGTCAAACAGAAACACTGCCGAAAATCTGTTCTTAATCCTAAAATAAATTATTGCAATAAGAAATTATTTAATTAGAAAATTGTGTAATTGGTTTTATAAGTAAGATACATGAAGGACAATATTAGTTTAAGAAAAATATTATAGGATACAAATTCTATATAATCCATCAACCAACTAAAACACAAAATAAATTGCACATCCGCAAAAAGGGATTCAAACGACAACATTTGAGAAAAACCCAAAGTATAATTGCACACCTGCAAAAAAAAAAATAAAAAAAAAAAGACTCAAACGACTTTGGAAAACCCAACTAAGAAAAATTCACAAATCAGCGTGAAAAGCTAATCCTGAATGCTGATTGGATTAAAAACATCAAATTTATATATGACGTATTTTCACATCTAAGTGAAAAAGTTTCGCTGCAGCGGACATCATGAGAAGTTTCACTATTTAAGCCACGGCACTCTACATCAAAAAGCAGTCGACATGGGAGCGGTTAGCTGACGACCTCGTGGCAATGTAGTTCAAGAAGCCGACCCGGACGCAGGGCACGTCACAGTTTCATTCGACCTCTTCTTCTAACTTCCTTTTCTTTCAATCCACGCCGCTAAAGAGGACCGGCAACAACCAAATGTACGTGTTAAGTACCACTCCTGTATTTGTTTTGCCTTCTCTTTCTCTCAACCTGTCACGACCTACTAAAAAGAGGGAGGAACAAAACCTTTACATTCTGCTACTACACAACCATGAACTCTAAACATCTGCGGACATTTCAAATAACTACATTACTACTACGAACGATTTTAACTACCTAACTGCATTCATTTTCTCAATGAACATTTTTCTTTTCGCAAATATATTATAGTGTTCAGTTAACAAAATTTCACTTATATTTTCCTTCTTAAACTTTTGTCATTCTGTAAATAAATCTTTGCTTTAATATACACACGAAATATTTTATCCTTTCACATTTCAACATTCGACCTTCAACCTTCTGAAATTTAAATTGTGGGGACTTTGGACGTGTTTGGCACCAGGTCAATTAAACAAGCATCACCGACGCCCCTACAATATTTTTTGATTAATAATGAATTTGTATAAGAATTGTTTTCATTGTCTAAAAATTTTAAATACAAAAAGTTATTAAGCTTGAAATCTTTTAAAGTTCTGTATTTACTTCAGCATTTTAAATTATTTTATTATTAAGTGAAAACTATATTTACTAATCATAAATGTGAAACTTAATACATCGAACAACAATAACTTTAAAGGAATTTTTAATTTCCTTTGTGTGTAGAAGTACTGGTAACCATACACGTTATTATTAGAAAATAAGAGCGATGACTATAGTAAAATTAAAGCCAAACTTTCTAAAATTCTATAAAACACTAAATTTGTAAGATTACTGAGTACTTTATTAAATAAAAAAGGCGCTTGTGTTATTTTATTCAGTTATACTTTACAGCTACTGTCGTGTTAAAAAAACTTCATTTCTGCAATATTTTCAATTTAAAGTAAATAAAATTTGCTTCAAATCAGATAAATTATACTTTATATCAGTCACTTCTTCTTGTTCTTCTAAGTGTCTTGACCTTTCAGTGTGTAGGCGATCATGGCTTTCCACGTCTCCCTATCCCTGGTGGCTCTTAGCATGCTTTCTCCTGCTACATCACACAACCCCCACTCTGCTATCCATCCGCTTAGGCCAGTCAAGTACGTTACACGCTTTTTTCCCCTGTCTCTCCTTCCCTCTATCTGGCCTGTTAGTATCAGGTTCTCCAAGCCTTACTTCCTCATTGCATGTCCAAGAAATTTCAGCTGTTTCTTCCTGATGCTCAGTATTAATTTTCTCTCTTTTCCATCCTTTCCAAAACCTCATCATTGCTCCATGATATCCGAAGCATCCTTCTGTAAAACTACATTTCAGTTGCTTCAAGTTTTTTCTTTATCTTCGATTATATTGTCCAGCATTCACTGCCATATTGAAGATCTGACATCACATAGCAATCTAGTACTCTCTTCTTTGTTTCTAGTGAAATTTTTCTGCTTATTAATACTTTACTCAGCTTCTGGAATTCGCCTTCGAATCTTTGTGTTAGAACACATTCAAGGTATTTAAATAATACCTGCTTGATTTTAGTATCCCCCCACCACCTATATTTGGCATTTTGGGCTGCTCTTTTTGCTAATGACCATATATTCGGTTTTCTTGCAATTTATTTTTAGTCCTTTCTTGTAATTCTCTTCAGTTATCTTCTGTAGGAGGACTTGTAGTTTTCTTTCCGTGTCTGCTATCAGCACTGTATCATTACGTACCTTATGTTGTTCAAATTGTGGCGATGACAAATCCTGGCATAACATCTAGGGTCCTCAGAATAGTCTCGCTGTACAAGTTGAATAGATCCGGCCAAAAGACGCATCCTTGTCTTGCGCCCCTTTCTATCTTTGTATATCTACTGATATTGTTACCTGTCCGTATGCAAGCGGTTTGCTGCCAGTAGAGATTTTTGATTATCTCATGTCTTTCCCAAATATGTCGAGGCTGCTGAGCATCTCCATCAATTCTTTGTGGCGTATTTTGTCGAACGCCCTCGCATAATCGATAAAACACAGGCACAAGTCCTTCTTCATTTTTTTAAGTCAGCTGATATCCCTTAGGATGTGCGTGGTGGTCCAGTGGGTAGTGGCTCGGAACGAGAAATCGGCTAGCCGAGTTCGAATTCCAGTTGAATTCATTGCATTCACTTACGCGCAAATACCCTTGGGAAAGGTATTAATCCGTCTATTCCTTCCAGTTATGGGTTAAATAACAGGACAGATTGGATTCTATAGCCTTGGCTGGCAACCAGTCTACCGCAGAAAGCAATGGCAACCTACTGCGGGATAATCTTCTGCCCAGTCAGTCATGTCTCTTTTGAGACATGATCGCCCAAGCGTGTTTCACGTATGGCACTTAACTGACTGACTGAATATAATAGTTTGAAACATGATTAAGGCTTTTACTGGGCATAAAGTGGGGGATCAGTTTTATTTTGTTATGAAGTAATAAAGTGATCCCCCACTAATTACTACTTAATAATATTATGCATCTCTTCCCTCTCTAGCTATGAGTCAAATAATAGGTCAGATTGGGTTCTATAGCCTTGATTGGCAACCAATCTACCGCAGAAAGCAATGGCAACCTACTGCGGGATAATCTTCTGCCCAGTCAGTCATGTCTCGAGAGAAACATGATCGCCCAAGCGTGTTTCACGTATGGCACTTAACTGACTGACTGAATATCCCTTAAATAAAGTTTCAGAAAAATATATATTTTAATTTTGGAAGATTATTTTCATAAAAATAATTTATTTTGCAACGTAAGACGACTAAGAAAAGGCGCTAATCATCTATTAAAAAATCCAGTGAATTTGAACAGTTTTTTGAAATACTGCAAACTATTTTGTTTATTGAAAATATTAAACTTAATTGAGTAGCTTGAAACTAAAATTAAAAATGAAAATTAATTTTAAATATGTAACTCTACTAATTCGCGGTAAAAAAACAGCATAATGCAAAAGTCACAAAGTTAACGAAAATAAAGTTTTATCGTCAAAATGTTGATATTATTATTAAGAGGAAAGATCAAAGAATCTTTTAATTATTTTTTAATTTTTTTAATCCTTTCTAAAACGTTCGAAATTTTGGTTAAAATGCTTGTTTTGTTTACGTCATCGCCTTCTACAAAGTTTAACATTGATTTTTTTGCGTTTTTTTCTCTTAAAAACATTAATTTGAAAATTCTTGTACAAATCAAATAATTGTTCGATTTTAATGAAATTTTCAGAACTTACTCATAAATGAATGAAATTATTTATGAAATGTGTCTTTTTTATAAAATATTAGTAAAAAAAAAATTTTAATGTGTAACCCCCTACTTGCTTAATTTCATTAATTTTTGCACAGAATCATCTTATTTTTTGAAATTAATTTTTTTTTTGTTAAAAGTAGGAGTTATTGGAGATTGTAAATCACCTGCTTTTTTTTTTCAAATATGTACTATTTAACTAAAAATCTGCTCTGGATTGAAAAATAATGAATCCAATAAAACTATGAGATTTTCCTAATTAGAAAACTTTTTAATTTTTTTTGTAAATAAGTAATATTAAGGACATTATTGTCTGAAGAAATAATTTTTTTGATGAATAATGAATTTTTACAAGAATTGTTTTCATTTTTTTTTTTACATTTTAATTATAATAATTTATAATATTTTAAAATTCTGTAAAATTCTGTATTGGGTATTTATTGGATGTGATATAGTAATTAAGTGGAAACGAAATTTACGAGTCCAAAATTGCAAAGATTGATAAACGTAGTTACGCTTCGTTATTTTTAAAATTATTTTTAATTTATTTTATTTTTACCTTATTTTCATGTATGGTAGACTGAATTTGCCATTATAATGAAAAGGTTACGTAATTTAAGAGTTTTGACCCTTAACTTAGATTTATGAAAATTGTTCGTTTTTGGTAATGCGTACAACTTGTCAACGCCTAATCAGTCAAGAGTCAGTCAAACCTTCGATCAGATGAACACGACCAATTGTTAATAATTTAATGTATATTATATTTTTATGCTATAAGTAAGTAATACTTTTTAAAATCAGCTTAATTTAACTTTCAATTTTCTAATTTTACTAAAATAAAGTGTTAGAAATCTTGTGAAATATTTCTAAAATCGATGAATTTTTGTTTATTTACAAATTTCTTAAAATAAAGAAAATGGCCGTTTTTAAGTTAAATTTAAGAAATCAAAATTAAATGTGATTTTCAAATCTATATAATTTCTATCTGAAATACACCAGATTTTTTTACTTAATGGAAATAATAAATTTCATCATTAAGCTTTTAAATAAATCTAAAATTAAATCTTTAAGAATGTTTTTTTCATTTTAGAAATTTCATTTTAAAATTAGGTATCGAAAATTTATGCCGAATATTGGAGATAACCCCCCAAAAACTTAGGTTTTTGTGAAGGTCTTGACGAAAGAGTGATACAATGTTTGTAATCTGACTAAAGAATATTCGAAAAAATAAAATAAAATCAATAACCGACGTGTTGTCATTGTATCAGATTCTGAACAGTAATTTGGGCTGATAAGTTTTCAGTAGATTCGTTGGTTTTTAACGATTCGTCTATAGAAATGCATTGCAAACGTCGATAGCCTGACTCATTTTAACGCGGTGGGGGAAAAGTATTATGTACGCCATCAATAATTTATTTGAAAACAACAAACTTGATAAGTTTTACCTGGTTTGATGTTACATGAAACAAAAATGCGGCACGTCGTAAAAAAAAAATCACCACATAAAATGGTTGTTATTACGTAATCTATCTTTGGCGAGAGAGTAACATTAAGTTGAAGCATTATCCTTACAAATGGTTAAGTGTTTTCTTTTTTTTATAATCCTTCTTTTTATTTAAAGCAATAATGTTTCGTGTTTCTTTCAACGTCCTACTGTGAATATCATCAAAGCTATGACATCGTAAAAATCCAATTTTTTTATGACTTCTTTTAAAGCTTTTCTTCGTGTTGCCACCCTTGTCTCATTCTCTTTTCAAATTGTTTTTAACTTATTTTTATCCCTTTTTCTTTGGCTATTTATTATTTTGTTATTCGTTTCCTAAATATCAAAATTAAAAATAGAAAATCTGTTCTTGAGTCTAGACATCTTTATTACGTATAAACATCTTTCGTTTTTCTCTTTCGTTTTTCTCTTTCGTTTTTCACTTTCTTTATAGAAGGACTGGTCCGATTTTAATCAAATTTGATACATTCATAGACAAAGACATAAGAAATGATATTCAGAAGTTTCAAGGTTGCAGTTCTTACAATAGTGCAGAAAATCAATAATATATATAAAAGGCTAGATATTTGTATGTGTGTCTGTTTATCTGACTGTATGTCTGTATTATTTTTTCAGCCCTTTTATTTTAGTTTTTGGTTCGGGTTTGGCTCTAAGTTTTTTTTTTAATCATATCACTCCGAGCAAGGCGGTAACGCCACTGATGTGCAGGGGGCTACGTAAAAGTGAAAAAATTGGAAAAAAGAAAGCCGGAAACCACATCCTAAACAGGAAACAAGGGATGAGCCTCTTCACCCGTTCAATAGACCTGGGTGGAGTGTGAACCGGGCGATAGTTTAGTCTATCTTCTCCAATTGAAAACAAAAAAAAAGAGGAAAAGAATTAGGTATAATTGTAGTTCTTAGTCTCAGTCATGATACCATTTACTCAGAAGACTTATTTAGCCTTCAAAATTCAGATTACGAAGAAAAAAACTTATTTGATAGCTATAGCAGGAAATCAAAATTTGACTTACATCCACGTCTACGGTTTTGCTTTAACTGGAAACAACTATTTTTTCTTTTTGTTTTTTTTTTTACTATTTAATCTGGAGTCTGTCGTGTCATACTGATGAATAAAAAAAAGTCTGAGTAGGCTGGATGTTCGTGCTTGGCGTGTGTCCTGGTTTCTGTCAATGAGACCACCGTCATATTGCCTGACGTCACTCGCCAGAAGTCTTTCGTAGTTCAACGCCCTTTTCAGTCGGGCGGCTTTTAGGGGTCCAAAGGCTCGAAACTGATAGCGGCCGCTTCTAAAACTTTCAAGAATTGTCTATGCATGTCGTGGTGCAGTGGATATCGACTCGAAACGAGAAATCAGGGAGCCGAGTTCAAATTCGGATATTATTCTGACCAGACAGTCATGTTTTTTCGAGACATGATCGTCCAAGCGTGTTTCACGTATGGCACTTAACTGACTGATTGAATATAATAGTTGGAATCATGATTAATGTTTCTACTGGTCATAAAGTGGGGGATCAGTTTTCTATTGTTAGAAAGTAATACAGAAATCTCCCACTAATTACTATTCAATAATATAATTCATCTCTTCTCTCTAGCTATGAGAGAAATAACATGACAGATTGGGTTCTATAGCCTTGGCTGGCAACCAGTCTAATGCAAAAAGCAATGACAACCTACTGCGGGATAATCTTCTGAGCAGTCAGTCATGTCTCTTTCGAGACATGAACGCCCAAGTGTATTTCACGTATGGCACCTAACTGACTGACTATGCATGTCTATGTTAGAGAGAGAGAGAGAGAGAGAGAGAGAGAGAGAGAGAGAGAGAATTGTCTATGCATGTCGCGGTGCAGTGGATATCGACTCGGAACGAGAAATCGAGGAGCCGAGATCGAATTCCAGTTAAAATAGTTGCATTCACTTACGCGCAAGTACCCTTGGGAAAGGTATTAATCAATCTTTTCCCTCCAGTTATGGGTTACGTAACATAATAGATTGGGTTCTATAGCTTTGGCTGGCATCCAGTCTACCACAGAAAGCAATTGCAACCTACTGCGGGATAATCTTCTGCCCAGTCAGTCATGTCTTTTTCGAGACATGTTCGCCAAAACGTATTTCACGTATGGCACTTAACTGACTGATTGAATATAATAGTTGGAATCATGATTAAGGCTTCTATAGGTCATAAAACGGGGGTTCGGTTTTCTATTGCTATGAAGTAATAAACTGATTCCCCACTAATTACTACTTAATAATCTAATGCATCTCTTCCCCCTCCGGCTATGAGACAAATAACATGAAAGTTGCCTTGGCTGGCAACCAGTCTACCACAGAAAATAATGGCAACCTACTGCGGGATAACCTTCTGAGCAGTCAGTCATGTCTCTTTCGAGACATGATCGCCCAAGCGTATTTCACGTATGGCACCTAACTGACTGACTATGCATGTCTATGTTAGAGACAGAGAGAGAGAGAGAGAGAGAAAGGGGAGAAGAAGAAAAGAGAAAGGTGAAAGAAAAGAAGGGCTGGTAGGAGTGGGAGAAAAAGTCAGGGTCAAGGTTTGGCGTAGGTTTAACCCCGTGCGTGTTGGAATTGGTGGTGCCGACAGGGTAGAGATTTGTTGTTGACAACCTGATATCAAGATTTACATGAAGAAACCGCTGGTCGTTCATCTTGCCCATCCTAAATTCATCATAGACAGAAAAGGCATGCCTGATGCTTCATTTTCCCTCGACCCCTCTCCTGCTTCATTCCCGTTCCCTCTTTCTCGATCCCTAAACCCTCCTCCCCTCACCACTGAAACACTTTGAGTGTCATGGCTTATACAACAAGTATTTTCTTTCCAGCTGGCGTTACACATAGAATGCGCCACTGTTCTGGATGTGGTGTAATGGATATTAGCTCGGAATAAGTAATCGGAGAGCCGAGTTCGAATTCCAGTCGAATTAGTTTCATTCACTTGCGCACAAATATCATTGGGAAAAGTATTAATCCGTCTTTTCTCCCTCCAGCTATGGGTTGTGGTGAGGATTCCGGGTGAGGAACCACACAAAATAGTGAACAACAAAACAGATATTTGAGATAGAAAAATAAGTTATATTAAACGTGAAAATACAAACTGGAACCTAGGTTAGTAATCCAGGAATACGATTAGTAAGGAATATATATATATATACAAGTGTTGAAGTGAAGCCGTGCTGGAAATAGTATATCCGTGTAGATTACTGGTGCCCCCTAGGTATGAATTTGCACGATATACTAGATTAGCAACTAGGTCCCAACCTTTTACAGTGAAATAGATAAGATGTAACCGCAATTTCTACTCCTACAGCTTCTTTTCTTGCACTTCGCGCTTGTGGAATTCCCTACCATACACTTGCTTCCCCGACAGCGACAATCTCCAGGAGTTTAAATGTAAGGTCAAGAGACACCTAACACACTAACTCGCATCCATTCTCTCAAACACTCTTCCCATCTACCCAACCCTCATCATCGGTATCCTTACCCGTTTATCACCCTCCTTCTGACATTTCTTATATCTAACCATTCTTTCTCATCACTTTCCCTTATGTCACCCGCTGCGCAATAGTGGCAGTAGAATGCCCTGCTTGGGGTGAAATGATTGAAAAAAAAATGCTATTCTGACTGAGTGGAGCTCAGAGCTACTACGACTACGCGGTTTCTCGGTGTAACTTCGGTATCGTTCGGTATCTTACGGATCCCTACAATGTCTCTAACGGATCGATATTAATTTTCTCCCATAGAAGTAAAATGTGGCACAAATCCTTTTTGAATTGGGTGATCCGGGCCATATCAGTCAGTTAAGTACCATACGTGATACACGTTTGAGCGACCATATCTCCAAAGAGTCATGACTGACTGGGCAGATGATCATTCCGCAGTAGGTTGCCATTGCTTTCTGTGGTAAACTGGTTGCCAACCAATGCTATATAACCTAATCTGTCCTATTATTTAACCCATAACTGGAAGGAAGAGACGGATTAATACTTTTCCCAAGGGTATTTGCGCATAAGTGAATGCAAGGAATTCAACTGGAATTCGAACTCGGCTAGCCGAGTTCTCTTTCCTAGCCGATATCCTCTGCCCCACAACGCACACATAACCCAGCTAAAAAAATATCTGTCTCTGCTCAGTCGTTCCTCTACCCTTCGGCATAGCCACGACTGGGTTAATGCTCTCCGTCCAAAGGCAGAGAGCCGACAGTGACAAGTCCGGAGATAAACTCTAACGGATCGATATCCATCCACACCGCCTCTCCCCACTGAGGCAAAATATGGCACAAGGCCTTTTTAGAGTAGGTGATCCAGGTCATATAGCCCAGCCAAAAATATCTGTCTGACTTTACCCAGTTTTGACTCTACCCTTCGGCATAGCCACGACTGGGTTTATGCTCTCCGCCCGAAGATAAACTCTAACGGATCTGACGGATCTCACTATGGCGGGAGTATATGTATATTCGATTCGCGTCCATTATCATAGAAAAAGGGGAGATCCCACAACAGGTTGAATAACAGAACAGATTGTTTTTTAACCATTTGTTGCATTTTTTTTACAACTGCAACTTTTCTTTAAAATAATAGAGAATAATAATAAATTATTTTAGAGAAAGGTTACAATTGTAACCAATAAGTAACAAAAGGTTAATATGTAATATAGCAATCTAGCCCCCACCCGAAGAAGTTTGATGCAATCGATGATATTTCCCGTCGATGAAGGGGTCAGCGAACGACAAGACAGGTGTTTGAGAAATACATCCTGTCGGCGTCTGGAGCGGATGTCGCAGGGTTATGAGTCGGGCTCGTTTGACCTTATTTCCGACAGCGGCGGAAATGACTACGGAAGTAAACAAAACAGGTGTCTCTTGGAATTACGTGGGCGTTGCGTAGGCGAGACAAAACCGGAAGGAAAAGTCCCGGTTCTAGAAGACTATAAAAAGAAATCGACACACAGATTCGCCAGCAGAGAACGGCCAGTGGAAGCAGATAATTTTCTTCACAAAAATGACTTGCTAGTTTTTATTATCTTTTAGTATTTTAGTTGCAAAAACGTATATATATATATATATATATATATATAATTTCATAGTGTTTTGACCCCAGTTTGGTGGTTATCTTATAGTGCATAGGTTCCCAACCTTTTTGCTGCGATTTCTCCCAAATACAATTTCACTAGTTAAGCAACGTTGAGCCTGGTCAGTACTTAGATGGGTGGCCGCTTGGGAATACCAGGTGCTGTAAGCGTATAGTGACGGATGTGCGTTGTGGTGCAGTGGATATCGGCTCGGAAACAGAAATCGGTGAGCCGAGTTCGAATTCCAGTTGAATACCCTGCATTCACTTTAGCACTGGTACTCTTGGGAAAGGTATGAATCCGTCCCTTCCCTCCAGTTATGGGTTAAATAACAGGGTAGGACTTGAGGACCCTGTCCTTAAAAACAAATCCCAATGAATCTTGATACTCGAAAAGAAAAAAGTATGACTAGACACAAAAACTTATATAAAAAAAACAACAATAAATTGTTCAAAGAAAAAGGTATTACCAGCAATAAATAAATAAAAAAAAATTAGTTAGCAATAAATGTCCCGCCGAGGTTGATATGCCATAAAACAAAACAACCAACCAACAATTTCATTATTATCCACTACCTCAATGAACAAATATAAGAAACTATATTAGTGACAACAATTAACAAAATTTGACTATGATCACAGTTCTATGATCTGGTGTCTAAAAAGTGAAGAAATTTGGATTTTTTTTCCACAAGGCTTGAAAGAAAAATACTATAAGAGAGATTGGGGTAGGGGGAATTCTTCCTTGAAATGCCTGTCTCGCTGTTTATTTGGTACAGTGTTAAATCATAAGCTGATTCCCTCTTCCCAAACCAAACATCCATTACCCCCAAAATATGGGCTCATTACCCCACTATGGTAATTTACTCCGGGGTTGGGAACCATGGTTATAGTGGGTTATCAGTAATAGTGAAGGAGTATGTGTGTTGAAACAGATTAGTTTGATTTGGCCTTGTTAGTTATATAGCCCACTATAAGAGGGGTATAAAACAAGAAAATCTAATTGTAAATAGAAACAACAAATTTATATACATATAAATCAATTAAGGTTCTTACAAATGAAAGTAATGTATTTTGGTTGATACAAGATCGTGAAACTGTTCATAGTAGTCCAAGCAAGAATGAGTTTGTGTACGTAGGCAGGAACGTGTGTGTGTGTGTGTTATCGTTGCGTAGGAATGTCTATGACGTATTCGCTCGGTCTTAAAGGGTTCCGTCCGGTCATCAAGTCTAAGATAAGGCAGACGGGTGAACCGTGAGAATAAAGAGGTGAGGGAAAAGGAAAGAGATGATAATAATAACGATTGCTCGACGTTTGTCAATGGTTAATTATTTGTCAGTGTTAATTCCGCTCTTCTGCTTTTCTCTAGCGACAGTCGAACTTGCTCGTCTTTTATTTCGCTTGTGAGGCTCGAAAAGGTCATTTGGGAATTCATTCCCGGATGTGATTCAGGCTTTTTCATTGGACGATGAACAAACCTTGCGTCGGCTCGCGGAAAGGGTCCGTAAAAAGAATTTGTTTCTGATAATTGAAGATTATTTGAATTTCGGTTTTAGATGTTTTCTAGTCTTCTATTGGCCGAAAAACATTTCGCATCGTAGTGTAAAAATTTAACGGGTTTTGTTTTGGATTCGCTTTTGCGCGTGTGCTAAGTTTGTAAATTCGAGGTTTTTTTTTCATTTCTAACAAAGGCAATGAGTCAGTGCTTAGCATTTGAATTTTAAATGGAGATCTTGTTTTGTTCACTACACTCTACTTGTCCATAGCTGGGACCCTAACAGGTGCTACCACTCAGTGTCAAGGTAAACCTGTAAACAACAGCTAAGAGGTAGTTTCAGGCTCCTCAAAATCTTCCGATCAGAAGCCTTGCTGCCGGATGTAGTTTATCGTCACACCCAGGACAGGTTCGTATACTTAATCATCTAAACTTATTTATAAATGGAACTTTGTCTGTGTGTGTGTGTCTGTGTATCCATTATCTATCGACTCCGAAACGGCTGAACCGATTTTCTTGAAAATTTACACAGTTGTATTTTAAGCGTCTGCGAGTGTTCTTAGCTAGGTTTTGTGTCGATAATCGAAAAAATCGGGTTACAGAAGGAGTGGTCCGATTTTAATCAAATTTCATACACTCATAGACAAAGACATAAACGATATTCAGAAGTTTCAAGGTTGCAGTTCTTACAATAGTGCAGTTCTTACAATAGTGCAGTATATATAGAATAGTGCAGTATATATATCAAAGGCAAGATATTTGTGTGTGTGTCTGTTTATCTGCATGTATTTTTTTTTCAGCCCTTTTATTTTAGTTTTTGCTTCGGGTTTGGCTCTAAGTAGGTATAATTGTAGTTCTTAGTCTCAGCCATGATACCACTTACTCAGAGGACTTATTTAGACTTCAAAATTCAGTTTACGACGAAAAAAATTTATTTGATCAAAATTTGACTTACATCCATTTATTTTTCTTTAGGTCTACGGTTTCGCTTTTACTGGAAACAACTATTGCTTTTTAGCAACGCCGGGTTATACTCTAGTCTATTATAGAGACATGTCATAATAGATCATTTGTATCTATTTTCAATTACTTTAGTTGAATTGTTCACCTATGTTGCGCATGGTGATTTTCTAAACGCAGCTTAGATATGTCACAAAGTAGAAAGTATGGGACACTCAGTGAGGATCGAACTCACTAATCACTTGTAATGATTCTAGCGATAATGTTTGCTAACCATTACGCCACCTCGAGGTATTCACATATGTTGCATATGGTCCATTAGCTCACATAATTAGGTTAAAATAAAAACTATATTTCAGATGAACACTAATTTATGAAAATTGAAATGTAGTAGAGTGGGAGGGACCTTGATCATAGATTATGGGCGCGGTCCAATACCATAGATTCAGGGAACACTAGTCACTTGCACTGGCCCTGATGATCAATCACAAAAAATATTACTATTTAATCATTTGAAATACCTGCTTTGCGGTCTATTGTCTTTAATTTTATCCGAACGTCTTGATTTGCATCTGTGTAGACCAAAAGTTGTAGATACATTTGTTGAATAGATGACAGTAAGGGAACATATATGGCCTTGGGTGGATAGTAAGAAGACAAACATGGTTTTGATGGGATATTGAAGGGGTAAACATGGATTTAGTGGGATAGTAAGTAAACAAACATGGCTTTCGTGCGATAGTAAGGGAACAAACATGGCTTTGGTGGTTTAGTTAGAGGGCAAACATAGCTTTGGTGGGATAACAGGAGAACAAACATGGCTTTGATAGGGTAATAAGGCAGCAAAATGGCTTTGGTGAGCAAGTAAAAGGAAAAACAAGGCTTTGGGTAACGAAAATAGTATCCGCCGATATTATCTGTGGATAATAAGATTGTTCGGAAAATTATGTCCAATTTTTGAAGAAAGTTTTGTGTTCTAATATATAATATTTGCACAAAAATATCAAACTGCGTTCGTCGACTTTTCATTCCATTTTTACCTGTTGTCGTTAAAGATCCAATGAGATCAAGTTTTTCCTAATGCCGTTTCACTTTCCTCAATGTTGTAGTCAATTTCGATAAAGATGTCGTTTCGTTGTTCTTCCGATTTATGCAAGAAATTCGAACAGATTAAAATTATTACTACTTGTTCTGCTGGAGTAGATAGAGGCTCACCCCTTGGTTCCTGTTTAGGATGTGGTTTCCGGCATTTTCTTTTCCAATCTTTTCACTCTTTTCTTTTTTTTCTCTCTCAAGTGGAGTAGATAGACTAAAATATCGCCCTGTTCACACTCCACCCACGTCTATTGAACAGGTGAAGAGGCTCATCCCTTGGTTCCTGTTTAGGATGTGGTTTCCGGCTTTCTCTTTTCCAATCGTTTCACTCTTACGTAGTACCCTGCACATCAGTGGCATTACCGCCTTGCTCGGGTGATATGATTAAAATATATATATATATATATATATATATATATATATATATATATATATATATTACAACTTCGGGTTATCAACTAGTAGGTTGTCCCAAAAGTTCGTAAACACTTGCAAAATATTGAAATTTTACTCGCCAAATAATCTAAGGTTACCAGAAAACTCTTGCAAAAAATTAAAATTTTCCTCCCAAAAACAACAATTATTGCTCAAAATAAAGATTATCATTTTCCAAGACTTTCTGCCATCGAGCTGCAAGCTTTCGGATCTGGTCAAAGTACCATTCAGCCGGCTTTAAATCAAAGAATTCTTGACACGCTTCCTCGACTTCATCAAACGAGTCAAATCGGCGGCCCTTCAGAAAGTGTTGCATTGAGCGGAAAAGGCCGTAGTTTGATGGAGCACAGTCAGGACTGTAGGCTGGATGTGGTAGAACCTCAACGCCGTCCAGCTCTTCAAACTTGTCTTTGGTCTTCCTGGCGGTGTGTGGCTTGGCATTGTCCTGCTGCATCAAAGCGCGCTATCGGTTGATCAGAGCCGGGTACTTTTGCTTCAACTTTTCGTAGATCTGCTCAAGTTGCTGAGAGTAAAGTTCGGCACTGATTGCACGACCATTCGGAACCAACTCAAAATGCACGATTCTTTCAAAGTTCCACTAAACGCACAAAATGACTTTCTTGCCGAATCGATCTTGTTTTGGAACCGACGGTGTCTCCTGCCCTTTCTGAACCATCGCTTGTCTCGATTGTGCTGGACCAGATAGACCCATTTCGCAAGTGTTTACGAACTTTTGGGACAACCTAATAATACAGAAAATAAAAGAGAATAAATACAGGGTGTCCATAAAGTCCGTGTGCATTTTAAACAATTTATAACTTTAAGTTTTATAAAGAATCTCGAGCTATAGAGTAGGTGCAACAGACTAGATTAGGCAGCAATATCCAATGCACGGACGGAGTGTAGAAAAATTGTCTGGCACGGCACAGTGATCCAACTTCTCTAGCAGTGGACCTAGCAATTGATTCAATTACTCTCCATTATGTCAGTGAAAAACGAGAGTCCAGGAAGAGGAAATGGTTTACTCTCCAGGAGGTTACCATCCGCCATGCTAATGGTAGTCTGAAAAGGTTGTTTATGACGATTAAAGAAAAGTTCTTTTGTTTTAAGGGCGTTAAAATTTACAAACCATTACTTGCTCCAGTTAACCATTGAATGGAGGTCCTTTTCCAGAGCAGTTGCCAATTCTACGTTCTCAAACCTGTCGGACTAACTAGACAGTCAGTTAAGTGCCATATTTGATACACGGTTTGGCGAACATGTCTCGAAAGAGACATGACTGATTGGGTAGAACATTTTCTAGCAGCAGGTTGCCACTAGTTTCTACGGTAGATCATTTGCTAACTAAGGCTATAGAACCCAATCTGTTCTGCTATTTAATCCATAGCTGGAGAGAGAATAAACGAATTAATACTTTTTCCAATGATATTTGCATGTAAGTGACTACAACGAACTCAAATGTAATTCGAGCTCGGCTCTAGGATTTCTCGAAATTACAATAGCTTAAAAATTGGTACGAATATAAATTTTACTTTCGAGTTTAACTTGATTTTTATAGCCCATATTAAATCATAAAATATTTAATCACGTCAGGGAGATCATTTATCTTCATAAATGATCTCCCAGACGTTATGAAATCTCAAGTAGGCATCTACGCAGACGATACCACCATCTACTCCCGCATCAGTAAGAAATCTGGCGACGCGGAGAAACATAACCTCGCTGCTGATTTTGAAAAGGACCTCCACTCAGTGGTGGACTTGGGTAAGAAGTGGCTCGTAAATTTCAACGCTTCTAAAACGAAACTCCTATTTGTCACCCATCACAAGCAATCACTTTTGCTACCCATAAGCATGGGCCAAGCAAGTCTCTCTGAAAGCAATACCCTGCGCCTTCTCGGCCTTACCCTATCTTCCGACCTCAAGTGGAATAATTACATTGAATCAATAGCTAAATCCACTGCTAGGAAGGTTCAGTCACTGTGTTCCGGCCAGGAAGTTTTTTCCGTCTGAATCTATTTTACACATATACAAATCAACAATCTGTTGTCATATCTGGTCAGGCGCCCCTTCTGTCTATCTCAGTGTTCTCGACAGACTTCAGCGGAGAATCTGCAATGCGACTGGTCCAGACCTGGCAGCGCGACTCCAGCCCCTTTCTCACCGGCGAGATGTGTCTTTCCGCTGGCTCTTCTATAAATATTTTCCTGGCTTCTGTTCTGACGAACTTGGGTCACTGGTACCCCCTCCACAAGAATTTACTCGGGCCACCAGACTGGCTACAAAGTTCCACCCTTTTACAGTTAAATCAACCAAATGCAGGCAACAATTCTATTCCATCAGCTTTTTTTCTCGCGCTTCCCGCCCGAGGAACTCACTTCCGATTACTTGCTTTCAGGACGGCTAGAACGTCCAGGAATTTAAATGCAAAGTCACTTCCCATCTCTTATCTACTTAACTCTAACTCTTTCTCTGTCACCCCGTGTATCATATTCTTTTCTTTTCTCTCTACCTTTGCAACTATCTTCACTCCTGTGTTCACATCCTTCTCTTGCCCTTTCTCTTTCACCCCCTATAGCTGGTTTGTCTTTGTCTAACTCTCCTCCTGCTTAATATTTTAACTCTTGCATGTAACACCCTGTACATCAGTAGCGTTAACGCCTTGATTTGGGGTGAAATGATTTAAAAAATTCTTAAAATACTTAATTGAATACAAATCAATTTTGTGATAAATAGAAATTTGTTTTTTTATACACACGAAACATGACGGGAAATGATAAAACCATTTAATATCAATATTAACATGAAGTAGCCGACCTAGAAACATAAATCCTAAGACCACTTCAGATTTCTCCCTTTGGGCCCTAATACTGTTAAAGCGGTTCGATTTTCTCTCCTAAAATCAGTCTGGAATGTCCTCTTCATGGTGATTTTAAAAGAGTAGCTTAAATGCAATACAAGGCCGAAAGTATTGAGAAACCAATGAAGAATGTACCTATTCAGTCAGTCATTTAAGTACCATACGTGAAACACGCTTGGGCGATCATGTCTCGAAAAAGACCTGACTGACTGGGCAGAAGATTATCCCGCATTAGGTTGCCATTGCTTTCTGCGGTAGACTGGTTTCCGACCAAGGCTACAAAACCCAATCTGTCCTATTATTTAACCCATAACTGGAGGGAAGAGACGGATTAATACCTTTCCCAAGGGTATTTGCGCGTAAGTGAATGCAAGGAATTCAACTGGAATTCGAACTCGACTCCCCGATTTCTCGTTCCGAGCCGATATCCACTGCACCACAACGCACAGTTTACCGCAGAAAGCAATGGCAACCTACTGCGGGATAATCTTCTACCCAGTCAGTCATGTCTCTTTCGAGACATGATCGCCCAAGCCTGTATCACATATGGCACTTAACTGACTGATGTACCTATTACTCAGTCTTAATTGGGTACCTACAATATTTCGGCATAAATTTTCGATACCTAATTTTAAAATGAAATTTTTAAAATGAAAATACATTCTTGAAGATTTCATCTTAAATTTAATTAAAAGCTTAATGATTAAATTTATTGTTTCCATTAAGTAAAAAAAAATTGTGTATTTCAGATAGAAATTATATAGACTTGAAAGTCACATTTAATTTTGATTTCTTAAATTTCTTAAAAGCGGGATTTTTCTTAATTTTAAGAAATTTGTAAAAAAAAACAAAAATTCATCGATTTTAAAAATATTTCAAAAGATTTCTGACATTTTATTTTAGTAAAATTAGAAAACTGAAAGTTAAATTAATCTGATTTTCAAGAAATATTACTTCTTTATAGCATAAAAAGTCATATGCAACCAATTATTAGCGATCATTCGTGTTCATCTGATCGAACGTTTGAGGGACTGTTGAATGATGAAGCGATGACAGCTTCTACGCATGAACATAAATGCAATTTTCATAAATCTTAGGGAAGGGACAAAACTCTTAAATTACCTAAACTTTTCATAATAATGGCAGTTTTAGTCAACCATATATGAAAACAAGGAGCGTATTAATTAAATAAATATTATTTTAAAAATAGATGACACCACTACGTTACGTTTACGTATAATAATGGCAGTTTTAGTCAACCATATATGAAAACAAGGAGCGTATTAATAAAATAAATATTATTTTAAAAATAGATGGTACCACTACGTTACGTTTACGTATAATAATGGCAGTTTTAGTCAACCATATATGAAAACAAGAAGCGTATTAATTAAATAAATATTATTTTAAAAATAGATGGCACTACTACGTTACGTTTACGTATAATAATGGCAGTTTTAGTCAACCATATATGAAAACAAGGAGCGTATTAATTAAATAAATATTATTTTAAAAATAGATGGCACTACTACGTTACGTTTACGTATAATAATGGCAGTTTTAGTCAACCATATATGAAAACAAGGAGCGTATTAATTAAATAAATATTATTTTAAAAATAGATGGCACTACTACGTTACGTTTACGTATAATAATGGCAGTTTTAGTCAACCATATATGAAAACAAGGAGCGTATTAATTAAATAAATATTATTTTAAAAATAGATGGCACTACTACGTTACGTTTACGTATAATAATGGCAGTTTTAGTCAACCATATATGAAAACAAGGAGCGTATTAATTAAATAAATATTATTTTAAAAATAGATGGTACCACTATGTTTAATAATGTTTGCAATTTTGGACTCGTAAATTTCGTGTCCACTCAATTATTATATAACCTCCAGAGAACAACGCAATACAGAATTTTACACGATTTTAAACTATTTTAATTATTATAATTAAAATGTAAAAAATTGAAAGCATTCTTGTAAAAATTCATTACTCATCAAAAATTTTTTATTCCGACGGACAATAATGTCCTTAATATTGTTTGTTTACAAAAGCAATTAGAAGATTTTCTAATTAAATAATATCACAGAAAATTCATGAAATTAAGTGAGTGGAAGGGTAACAAATTTGAAAAATATTTTTAACCAATATTTTATAAAAAAAAAACATTTAAAAAATAATGTCATTCATTTGTGAATAAGACCTGACAATTTCATTAAAATCGGACAATTATTTGATTTTTAAAAGAATTTCCAAATAAATGTGTTTTCTACGGAAAACATTGCAGAAAAAATCAATTTTAATGGTTTCAGAAGGCGATGACGTAAACAAAACAAGATTTTAACAAAATTTCGAACGTGCTAGAAAGGATTTTAAAAATTTCAAAATATAATTTATAATTTAAAAAAAGTAATAAAAATGATCTAGCAAAACAGGCTTGCTAGCTATTAGACTACGTCGAAGTGCTCCTGGAGTGTCTGTTTTCGGGATCGCCATCAGTTGCAGCAACGCGTTTTTATTAATCTTTATATTTTTTCTACATTTAATTTTTTTTTTTTTCCGACGACGATTATGGAAAAATCTCGTACTTTTAAAGAATCAAAATTGCGTGAAAGTGTGAAAGAACGCATACGGGGTTAGGTGATGGTTTGTCAAAAAAACAAAAAACAAGCGACATCATTATCAACACGACCATAACAACCTACAGGATGGCGTCTCACGACTGACTGAGTCTCCTCGCGGAAACTTATCTGTTCGTTGTTGTTTTGTGAATTAATTACTACTCCGTTTATCTGTCAGTTTACATCAGTTTTTGAGATATTTAAAATGGGTTGGCCACATTCTGAATAAACCTCGTCGAAAAGACACAAACAGAAATGCAGACAATCGGATACCAGTCGTCAGAATATTTTGAGTTGTGGGAACAGACTTGAAGATATGGGGGCTGCAAGTAAAAGTGTTTTGTGCTAATACATTTACGAGAATTCTCACATTATGTTTGGGGTTACGGTGACTAGTTTTAGATTGAAAAAAAAAACAACTTTTCTTCTTCTTTAAGTTCCGTATCCCTTCAGAACGTGGGTGAACATAGCTCTCCACAATTTTTCTGTCCTTTGCCTTTCTTAATAAATCCTGTCTTATTGTTCAGTCAGTTAAGTGCCACACTTGATGCTGTAAACCCGTAATTGCCCTGCTTAAGATACTTATATAAAATGTAATTGCCTTGTTTAAGATTGTCTTGTAAAATCGCATGAAAAGAAGGAAATATAATCCTAAGTTTAACACGACGGAGGAAAAGAAATTATTATTAGTGGTATTGTTGATTTTACAGTTTTTTGTCAATCGCAATATGAATCGAGTTTGACAGAAGATTTGTTGCAAAAACTTGTAAAATCTGATTTGTAAAATCTAAAAAAAACTAGCTGAAAACTGAAGAGAATATAAAGGAAAATATATTTTTGCATTAAAACCTTTCCCAAGGTTATTCACGCGTAAGCGAATGCAAGGAATTCAACTGGAATTCGAACTCGGCTCCCCGATTTCTCGTTCCGAGCCTATATACACAGCACCACAACGTACATCCACATAACTTCAAACAAAAAATTATGAAGAAAACCCTCATCAATACTGGAAAGAACAATAACAGTTGTTGTTATTATTGCTGTTGTTCTATGT
Organism: Ascarosepion bandense; assembly: GCA_037127315.1. Classification (NCBI taxonomy): domain Eukaryota; kingdom Metazoa; phylum Mollusca; class Cephalopoda; order Sepiida; family Sepiidae; genus Ascarosepion; species Ascarosepion bandense. Next base: position 525,734 of record JBBBDQ010002272.1, on the reverse strand, counting down.
GCCGTGTTCCTTCAGGACATAGGTGATCATGGGCCTCCACCTCTCTATCCCTTGTCGCTCTTAATACCATTTCTCTTGTTATTTTACTCAATGCCGCTCTATCACCCATCTACTCAAGTCCATGCTTTTCCTTGTCTCTATTTCCCTCTATCCGACCCGTGAGCATCAGATTCTCTAAGCCCTCCTTCTTCATCAATATTCTTTTTGTGTCTATCTTCTCCAAAACCTCGTCGTGTTACGTCCATGGTATTCTTAATTTCTCTCTTCTGTAGAATTACATTTCGGTTGCTTCAAGACGTTACTTCATCTTTGATGAGATTGTCCAGGATTCGCTGCCATATAGAAGGACATATATCCCATAAAAGTCCAGTACTCTTTCCTTTTCTCCAACGAAATCTTCCTGTCTCTCAATAGACTTCTTAGACTTTGAAATTCGTTTTTGGTCATGACAATACGCCTTCGGATCTCAGTGTCACACTTTCCATCCCCTGTTAAAATGCTTCCCAGGTATTTAAATTTCTGTACCTGTTTGATTTTAAAAACATTATGCTTAATGATGTTTAATAATATTTCTACTTTATTTTTATAATTTATTTTCATTTTAATATTAATATTTAATTATTTTTATAATTTATTTTTAATAATATTTTCCCTTCAGCTTTGAGGAGATCATCTGGCATTCGCTGCCATATAGAAGGACAGATATCCCATAACAATCCAGTACTCCCTTCTTTGTTTTCAGCGAAATTTTCCTGTCTCATAATACTCTACTCAGCTTCTAGAATAGTGAACTTTTGTTGTTGATCTTCGTCGCCGATTTGTTGTGGTGCAAATTGTAGTAACCGGTTTGTGCCGGAAGTAAGACACGGAACAAGAAGGTAGGTTCAAAACAGTGTATTAGTATGACAAGAAACAAGATATTTAAAAAAGTGTTAATAATAAGTAATATACAAATAAGTAAGTTCGAAGGTATTATTACGCTGCTTATTGCCTGAGTAGTAGCTGTCGTCAACTGCCGCACTAGCTACTCTTTAAATGCTGCGAACTACCTTCGTTAATTGCTTTCGTTAACTGCTTTGTTAACTGCTCCCGATTAACTTCTCTCCAGAAAGTCACGCAAGTAATTAGATATAACAAGAGGAAAAGCCCATTCCTCGTAGGAGGATACCATAACAATTTAAAAAAAAAAAAAACTTAAAAAAATAAAGTAAAAACAAAACAGAGACATTTTGATTTGTAAAATCATTTCATTTTTTTCGAGTCTTGCTTTAATTAATAATCCGTGATTTTGTCTGGCATACTTTTACTGACTTTTTATGAGCAATGTGTTCACTGTTTATACGAGAAGATTATTTCAAGTGTTTCGATATGAAGAACGTGAGAATATTGGATCAGTCGTTGGCGCGGAAAATACAACCAGAGTCAGTCAGTTAAGTGCCACACGTGATACACGCATGGGCGATCATGTCTCGAAAGAGACATGACTGAATGGGCAGAAGTTATTACTTTCTGCGGTAGACTGTTTACCAAATAAGGTTATAGAACCCAATCTGTCTTGCTATTCAATCCTTTTATCCATAATAGTTAAGTGTCATATGTGATACACGTTTGGGCGATCATGTCTCGAAAGAGACATGAATGACTCGGCAGAAGATTTTTCCGCAGTAGGTTGCCATTTCAGTCTGTCCTGCTATTCAATCCTTTTATTCAGATCAGGCATACGTGATACACGCTTGGGTGATCATGTCTCTTTTGATCCATGACTGACATGCAGATTTTCTCGCAGTAGCTTGCCATTTCTTTCTGCAGTTGACCGGTGGCCAACCAAGGTTACGGAACCCAATATTTCCTGCTATTTAAACCATAACCGGAGAGAGAAGTGATGGATTATCTTTCCCAAGGGTATTTGCGCGTAAATGAATGCAAGGAATTCAAATGGAATTCGAACTCCAATTTCTTGTTTCGAGCCGATATCGCATATAATGCACAATCACATCAACTATTCACGGATAATCTTTCGTGTATTTTAATTGAAAGATGAAAGAAATGAGCCGTAACTTTGACATGATTTTATTATTCATTTCTCGATGTTCCCAAGTACTTTCAATCTACTTGCAAGATCATCTTGCTAAAAAAGTCCTGTGGATTTTTTTCTTGTTTCAAATATAGTAATTGACAAATTGTTTAGCGTTCATTACAACGTGAAAATTATAATCCTGGGTAAAAGCAATCGGATGTCTAACCGTACTGATGATCTGTGATAAAGTGAAACAGATCTGTCTGTGGATGATTATATATATATATATGCAAACTTATGACTATACTCGTTTCGAAAAAAGCCTCCGCGTATATACGCGGAAGGAAAAAAATGGTTGTAAAAAAGAAAGAGCTAAGCACATTAACATCAGCCAAAGCGATTTGGACCGAGCCAGTACGTAGCCCAAAGAAAAAAACCCGAGACGACTAATCAATAACAAAAAAGCGCTCAATACGTAAGCAGAGTAGAATAAGTAAATTAACCTAGTGAGCCAACAAACCTACCAAGGTTTCACGTAAGCGGATCTTCAGAGAAGGTTGGCCAACCTTCCCTGAATATCCGTTTAGCTGAAACCTTGGGAGGTTTGTTGGCTCACTAGGTTAATTTACTTATATATATATATATATATATATATATATATATATATATATATATATATATGGTAGAAACAAACGGACCTCGACATTTGAAGTCACAAGTTTATTCGCCTGAGGAGAGTCAACTTTAGACTCGAAACAATGTAAAGACACAAATACCATTATGGACAATTAATATATCATCCAAAAAGTAAGTAAGTAATAATAATAATAATAATAATAATAATAATAAATCTCCACTTAAAACAAACATTTACTGCTTCTCGCACTTTTTTCTTATATATATATATACTAGCAGTATAGCCCGGCGTTGCTCGGGTGTAATGAAAGTTTTAAAACTAATCCATGGTCCTGGAGCTCAAACTGTTTGGACGTTGGCACGAAAGACTAAAAAGCAATAGTTGTTTCCAGTTAAAGCGAAACCTTAGACTGAAAGAAAAATGAATGGATGTAAGTCAAATTTTGATTTCCTGCTATTGATATCAAATAAGTTTTTTCGTAGTAAATTTTGAAGGCTAAATAAGTCCTCTGAGTAAATGGTATCATGGCTGAGATTAAGAACTACAATTATACCTACTTAGAGCCAAATCCGAAGCAAAAACTAAAATAAAAGGGCTGAAAAAAATACAGATATACAAGCAGATAAACAGACACACACAAAAACATCTTGCCTTTTATATATATATATATATATATATATATATATATATATTATCGACTTTCTGCACTATTGTAAGAACTGCAACCTTGAAACTTCTGAATATCGTTTCTTATGTCTTTGTCTATGAGTGTATCAAATTTGGTTAAAATCAGACCACTCCTTCTCTAACCCGATTTTTTCGATTATCGATTTTCGATATTTATCGGGGGTACCTCAACACAAAACCTAGCTAAGAACACTCACAGATGCTTATAGTACAACTGTGTAAATGTTCAAGAAAATCGGTTCAGCCGTTTTGGAGTCTATAGGTAACGGACACACACACACACACATACGCAGACACATACAAAGTTCCATTTATAAATAAGTTTATATATATATATATATATATAATAAAAGATTGATCAGGTTTTTTGCGGCGTGTGTTCGTCACATGTTTATGATTCGTGGCCGTCAAGTCCCATGATCGAGTTTTGCCACCCGGAACACGCCCGCCGGGTAAATAGACGCTAATGCTATTATACTCGAATTGTGAGTTTTGAAACAACACATCTTCATTTTATTTATTTTTGCCTGTGGTTAGCGATGCCATTTAATCCGACTTTACCCTTTTTCATATTCTATCATGATTTGAGTAGTAAATTTGAATCCTTTCTTTTTCTCTCTCAAGCGAACAAATGAGTGGAAGACGGCTTCACTTGTTGGGCTGGGCGAGAAACAATGTCAAATGAAGTTTGAGCAGAATATAATCTGGATATCCGGACGGGGAAACAAATTGTAGAGTGACTTACCTGGAGGTTGACATATGACGGAGTGATAGAGGCTGAAAAAGCTAGGGTGGTCCAGGCAGACCGTAAGCGAATAGATTTTTTTTTTATTATTCCGAAAGTAACAGCTAATGAATATCCCAAGAAAATAAGTTGTAAATCCTTTTCATGTTGACTCAATGAAATAATAGTAACAACACAATGACAAGTGACGTTTATAAGTTTAAACCAATCTTTCACAGCTGGTGTTCCCCGGAACCAGGGCTGGTAGGTACAACATCCGACACCACCCCGACAAAGAGAATCAAGTCTGATGGGGGCTCAGGGTAGAGCATTGTGAACCTTGCTATCTTACCAATGTTTGCTTTTTCTCTCGATATATATTTGCTTTATATATATATAGTAATCCACAGACAGATCTGTTTCGCTGTATCACAGCTCATCAGTACGGTTAAACTCCGATTGCTTTTAACCCAGGATTGAAACCCGACAGAATTGGCGTAAGTCGGCGATTCTATCTCTGGGCTATGGGCGCTCGGTAGAAGAAGGCAGACATTTTAGCGTGTATATTATCATTATACACGCCCAATAGCCAGATTGCTCTAATTCATTGCTGACTGAACGATGCGTAGATGCCAGAGTAGCTACTGTTTTTCAAAGTCTACCATTCTTCCAGAGTGCTCAATCAGGGTGTGAGAGCGTAAATAGTCATCCGCAGACAGATCTGTTTCGCTGTATCACATCTCATCAGTACGGTTAGACTCCGAATGCTTTTATATATATATACGCGGATGTGGTGCAGTGGATATCGGCGCGGAAAGAGAAATCGGAGAGTAGAGTTCGAATTTCAGTTAAATTCGTTGCATTCACTTACGCGCAAATACTATTTCCTCCAGTTATGGGTTAAATAACAGGAAAGATTGGCTTCTATAGACTTAGCTGGCAACCAGTCTACCGCAGAAAGTAATGGACACCTACTGCGGGAGAAATCTTCTGTGCAGTCTGTTATGTCTTTTTCAAGACATGATATCCCAAGCGTGTATCAGGTATGGCACTTAACTGAGAGATATATACGCTACAAATTAAACTAAGCTGAACTCTTAAAGGGTGAAAAATATTCACAAATTTTTACCTAATCCTGTCCAAATCCATGAGTTTCTTTTGCTTATGCTAATTCTAAAAAAATCACTATAAAATATTCATTATTTTTTTATTCATTTTGTTTAATGTGATAAAATTCTTCAATTTTATAACAAAAAGATCTCTAGTTGATGTTAAAAATTGCTGCAAAACATTGTTGATTTAATTCAGATAAGGCAGTCAGTTAAGTGCCATACGGGATACAAGCCTTGGATGATCATGTCTCGAAAGAAACATGTTGTGCAGAAAATGTTCCCGCAGTAGATTGGCATTACTTTCTGCGGTAGACTGTTTGCCTGCCTAGGCTAGAGCATCTAATCAGTCAAATTTTCGGATAAAGAGGCAAAATTAAAAAAAAATGTTTTATATTTCCCAACGAGTCCTGCGTTAACTAATAAAATTATAGACCGCAACACTAAAATTTATTAAAATTGCATGGATTTACGTGGAGGGTCGGTAACAGAGGCAAAAAAATTATTTTTAAAGAGGTTTTTAAAAAATAACAATTTCAAAAATAATTTCATTCATTTGTAGATGAGTACTGAAAGTTTCATTAAAATCTAACAATTATTTCATTTTTGCGAGAATTTCCAAATTAATATGTTTGTCAGCGGAAAAAAGTAGTTTTCCATTGTAAACTGTTGTAACGTTTTCGTTACCCGCTAACTCAAATCAAAACAAGATTTTCTGCCAAAATTTCGAACATGTTAGAATGGATTAAAATTTTTTTAAAAAATAATTAAATAATTACTTTGATCTTTTCTCTTAATAATAATAAAAACATTTGATTAAAAATGTTCGTTTTTATTAAGTTTGGGTCCTTTTATTCATACTATGCTGTTTTTTATCGATTTAGTGGTGGTACCTATAAAATTTACATCGATTCGTGTCTGATGAAGAATTCAAGTTTGTTTCACAGATGAAACGGACACCTTTCATGGAAATTGTTTTGAGGAATTTTCCTTTAAGGTACCTTGACTTTGTGAATTTAATCACAGTGCTAGATTGACGTAAAGGCTTTCTGAATTTACAGTTGAATTGGCGATATGTAAGAGTATTTTCTATGCTAACAGCTATTTCTCGCACTTCTCGCCAGTGGAACGAACTCACTTCCGGTTTCTTATTTTCCAATCAACTTTTATCTTCAATGTCAATGTCAATCATTCTCTTAGGCCACGCAGGGATACTGGAACCCGTCTATACTGCTATTTAACCATAGCTGGGTGGGAGGAGATAAGCTATTTACTGCCTTCTTAATTCTTATTCTTTTATTGTTCTCTGTCCTTAATAGTGTTTTTTCCTAGTATTCTTTAACACTCTAAATTGCATCCGGTAGCAAGGCCTCTAATTGGAAGGTTTTTTTTTTGTTTTTTTTTTATAAGCATTTCATCCTAAGCAAGGCATGTCACTGCCACTACTGCGCAGGGGGCATTATTTATTTTTGTATTTCATACAAAAAATGTGGCACAAGGCCGAATACGGGGATGGGGAAGTCTGGTCTTTATCTAGTCCTCACGTTAAACTTAGCTAGTCACAATCACTGACCCAGGCATGCCACAGTATTCCTATCACCAAAACAACGCTTTCTTACTAACCTTTCTTTCTACGTCCACCATAATACCACATTGTCTCAATGAAGTCCTATCTAAGCTCCCAATATGTACAATGATTGTCTGTGGGGGGAAGGGAAATAACAATATAAAAAAAAACCCAATGAATATTTACAAGAAAAAACGCATTATATACAAGAAACTAAACAAAACTGTATTAGTAACAAACCCCCCCACATATTCTATCACGTGATAGATACATATGTTAACTGGACGAAATCGATGCAGGACTGTAAATAAACTAAACCATTTATTCCTCCAACCACGCACACATGTATGCACACATCCAAACACAAAAACAAATACGAAAGTCACACCCGAAATACGAAAAGCGTCCTGCACCCACCAGAGAACTGATATATCTAGTCACCTACGCAAGGGAAGGCATGTCACTGCCACTACTGCGCAGGGGGCTACGTAGAGTGGAGAAAGGATGATTAAATATAGGAAATGTCAGAGTGTGGGTGATAGGCGGGTAAGGATACCGAGAATGAGGGTTGGGTAGATGAGAGTGTTCTGAGAATAGTTGGGAGTTAGTGTGATAGGAGGTGTCTATTGACCCTACATTTAAACACCTGGAGATTGTAACTGTCGGGAAAGCAGACTTGTGGAAGGGAGTTCCACAGGCGGGAAGCGCGAGAAAAGAAGCTGTTGGAGTAGAATTTACGGTTACATCTTATTTGTTTAACTGTAAAAGGGTGGGACCTAGTTGCTAATCTAGTATCTCGTGTAAATTCGTGCTTAGGCGGCACCAGTGATCTAAGCTCATCGGAGCAGAAGCCATGAAAGTACTTATAGAAGAGGCACAGGGAAGCCACATCACGCCGGTGAGAGAGCGGCTGCAGCCGGTCTGCCAAGTCAGTATCAACCACGTTACAGATCCTCCTTTGTATTTTGTCAAGAAGCCCAAGGAGAGCAGCAGGGGCACCCGACCAGATATGGCAGCAATATTCAATACACGGGCGGATGGTAGATTTGTATATGTGCAGAATAGATTCAGGTGGGAAAAACTTCCGGGCCCTGCACAGGGAGCCGACTTTCATAGCAGCAGATTTGGCAATGGATTCAATATAGTCATTCCATTTGAGGTTCGCCGAAAGAACCACCTCTTAATTGCTGTTGTTCCCAGGTCTACCCTGACCCGGAGTTGTAGCACCTGTTAGAATCCCAGCTATGGGCAAATAGTTACCCCCACAAAAGAAAATGTGGTCAAAACACTATGAAAGTATAAAAGTGAACTTTTATAGAAAAGTATATATTTTGAAAGAAAAAAATTATTACATATTTGAAGGAAAAAATTACCATAATAAATTTTTGAAGGAAAAATAATTACTAGCAATATATTTTTTAATAGAAAACAAGAAAACATCTTCAGTTTTTTAAAATAAAATTTTTAAAAAATCCATCAAAATTTGGCTAAATCAACCTTCTCTCTATAACCGACAAATTTCTTCAAATAGCTTAAAACCCTACCTTTTGGGCATTAAATAACCCTCAGACGTTGCTATGCCGTTAAATAAAACTCACTCAAACTCTCTGACACTCATTAAACACTTGCGTCTTCCTGGCATTATGCATTGCTTGAGGGGAAATCATTTTTTGAAAAAACGCTAGAAAATATATACCTTGAACCAATTCACAAGCAATGGTCTGCCGTAAGCGGGAACCAATTAATCAAAACGATTTCTAACATGACAATTAGTGGTCGGTTTTGTTTCTAAGTCATTGCTTACGATTGACCGGTTTCAGGATCCATAGGTCGACTGATTAAAAAAATTCTTTCCATTCACTCAGGCAGTTTAAATACGATTTGAAGGATTTGATGAGATTTTCTTTAATTTCTAAAAAAACACACACACACAAAAAAAAATAGCAAATTCTACAGCCTGCTTTAAGAAGGTGGAGCGACATTTTGTAATTAATAATCAATGTCATGCGCACATTTAATGCGAAACTCAGTATTCATGACGGTATTACAAGTTTGATGGCGTATATGACCGTTTCGTTTATAATTAACATTAGAATATCATGTGCAAGTACTAACAGCCTTTGGTGTTTTGGTAAGCATTACCCGAATTAATCTCCATGCGACGTCTTTGTAAGCAAAATTCTTCTTTCTGCTGTACCATGTAAAGCATTAAAAATTCTTCTCTTTAAAGCTTCTTGTGAAACATTAGCCAAATTATTCTCCGTTCTCTGTATTCGTAAGCATTAACCAAAATGTTCTCTGTGCCGTATATTGTTAAGCATTAACTAATACTTGTATGTACCGTGCACCTTAGGGGCACTTCGGCGTGGTGTAATGGTTAGCAGACCTGTCTTGCTAGAACCTATTACAACTGAGTAGTGAGTTCGATCCTGCTGGGTACCCCATACTTAGAAAATCAACTATATATAAGAAAAGTTTTATAATTTGCTTGAATCATTGTGTATATTAGGATTATGGTTAGGTTTTGAAGGCTGTCACAATGCATTTAGTAAAATAAAGGAAGGTAAAGAACTTGTTGGGTATTACCTATCTATTATACATTAATATTTCGAGATTAAAATCTCATCTTCAGAATGGTAGGAGAGCTTGTGTTTGAGTCTTTCAACAAACGGTCATTCTTGGCTGCTGCTGCTGCTGTCGTTAACTGTAGTGTGTGTAAGTGTGCTAGAGCATGTATGTGTGTGTATTTATGGTGTGTATATGTGTGATTGATAGTTGGGATTTTTATAGTCTGGTGGTATTATTTTGCTTTGATATGTGGTTTATCTAAGTATGTGTTGACCTGACCGTTAGTTTGACCTTTCGACATTTTGACGTTTCTCAGACATTTCAAATACACGGTTGAAAATTCATCCTGGTTCTGGTGCAAGGATAAGAAAGTTTTGTAATTTGCTTGAAGCCTTGTGTATATTAGGAATATGGTTAGGATTTGAAGGCTGTCACAGGGTGTTTAGTAAAATAAAGGAAGGTAAAGAACTTGTTGGGTATTACCTATTTATTATACATTAATATTTCGAGATTAAAATCTCATCTTCAGAATGGTAGGAGAGCTTGTGTTTGAGTCTTTCAACAAATGGTCATTCTTGGCTGCTGCTGCTGCTGCTGCTGCTGTCGGTAACTGTAGTGTGTGTAAGTGTGCTAGAGCATGTATGTGTGTGTGTTTATTATGGTGTGTATATGAGTGATTGATAGTTGGGATCTTTATGGTCGGCTTTGATATGTAGTTTATTTAAGTATTAGCAGTATAGACCGGCGTTGCTCGGGTGTAATGAAAGCTTTAAAATTAATCCATGGTCCTTGGGCTCAGAATTTTTGTCTTTATTTTCAACTGAAATTAAAGCAAAAATACGACGTTTAGAATGAGTCATGATTAAACATAATAGACATTCATTGTCTCTTATATTTAACAGCATATGTTTAGAAAATTACTTGCTACCTAGATACACTATATATGTATATATATATATATATATATATATATCTGTTTTGGGGACCTCAGCATGGTGTAACGGTTAGCAAGCTTGTCTTGCTAGAGCCAGGTACAAATAAGTACTGATTATGTTCCTCACTGGGTGTCCTATACTTTCGGCCTTGTGCCACATCTATGCCGTGCTTAGAAAATCAACTATATATATATCTGCGTGTATGTGTGGGTGTTTTGGGCACATCGGCGTGGTGTAACGGTTAGCAAGCTTGACTTGCTCGAACCAGTTACAAATGAGTAGTACTATGAGTGTCAAATTCACCAAGCCATTTTTCCTGATTAAGTGTCTCATAAATTTACCCGTGTTCTTTTAGTTTCCATTTTCATCTGTGATCACTCTTCTGGAGATCCGATCGGGGCCGGCCCCCTGTGGGGAATCAGTTGTTAAACACAACCGTCAAAATCGTGACAAATATGTGCGTCAACCTCGAGAACAATTCATCAAGTCCTGGAGTTTTACCACTGCCGACCTTCTTCAATGCCAAGTGCACTTCTCTTTCCGTAATCTTACCCTCGCAGCTAGCAGCTTCAGTCGACGCAACCCGAGGAAAGTCAGTCAAATAGCTGCTAAACTGGTCATGACAAAGATCAGTCTTCTTGGTAAAACGGCTCTCGAAATGCCGCTGAAACGTCTCACACATATCGTCAGTCAATCTAGCTTCTTTTCTCGCACTTCCCGCCTGTGGAATTCCCTTCCGCATACTTGCTTCCCCGACAGCTACAATCTCCAGGAGTTTAAATGTAAGGCCAATAGACACCTCCTAACACACTAACTCGCACCCATTCTCTCAAACAGTCTTCCTATGTACCCCCTTACTCGTCTGTCACCCTCTTACTCGTCTGTCACCCCCTTATTCGTCTGTTACCCCCTTACTCGTCTGTCAACCCCTTACTCGTCTGTCACCCTCCTTCTGACATAACTAACCCCTCTTTCTCATCACTTTCCTCTATGTAACCGCCTGCGCTATAGTGGCAGTGGAATGCCTTGCTTGGGGTGAAATGATTAAAAAAAAAAGTACGCCCCTCCGGGGTCTTGACCTCACGAATATATCGATCTCCAACTCGAAGGATTTCTTCCTTGCGCAATTCTGCGCCCATGCTCACGGCTTCGTTATACATCTTGTTTAACCTATGCCTAATTATCTAAACATGATACCACTTGCTTGCCAAACGGTTCTAGGCCTGCCTAGATAACGCTATCTCTAGGGTTCCGCGCAGCCTCGGCCCAGAAGAATCTATCTTTAAGTGTCTTCACCTTGTTAGCCTTAGCTAGGTTGAGTCGACGACTATAGTCAGCGGGGAAAGACCTAATCCTATCTTTAAGCCTCTCCCACCACCTATTCCCGATAACTACCCCCACTAATTCCCGATGCACTAGTCTAGTTAGCTGTTGCTGGAAGTCCAGCTTGTCCAGCAAAGACACGTTGAACTTCCAGTGTCCAGCCAACCTAGGCCTACCATCTAACGCCATCCGGGCAAAAACGAGTTTGTGGTCCATATAGCCTAACCAGTGGAACATGGGACAATCTATCAAATCTCCATCGATCCTTCTCACTAACACTCTATCCAGGTAGCTAGCTACCTGGGTAGACGGATAATTACGTGCCCACGTCCACATTTTCCACTCAGAGTGATCGACCTGGTATCTATCGACAAGATCGAACTCGTTGATTAGATCAACCAGGCTCCGATCCATCGACATCCCGCTATCTCCCCACCTCCACCATCTAGCTTGGGGTCCAGGATGGCATTCCATTCCCCCACTAGGACTAGGCACGAACTACCCACCAGGAACGGCTCCACCTGACGGAAAAACGAGACGCGCTACTTCGGGTCGTTGGGCGCATAAACCGCAATGATCCGAGACGATCTACTGTTCACGGCAACGTCGGCCACGATCAACCAGCCCCCAACGCCGACATGGACAAGGTCTACTCTGGCACCCAGGGTACGTTTAACCAACAAGAAAACACTTCTGGTTTGTCGGTTCCCGTATGCTGAATTTACATATTTGGCTGTGTATTTAGATAAAACTATTTACATCGAGCCCTCTACCAGGATCATTTTTAATATTAATTAGAATAATATTAATAGGATCTGTTTTGGGACTTTAACTACATGCTATTTTCGTTTTGGATTTAAACACACACACACACATATATATATATAATTCATCGAGATTTTATTCGACCTCAACAGAATGCAGAAAGCACTGAACGGTCGTTTCATCCTATAGTTAGGACACATCAGCAGTGCGCATCCAGTACCAGGAATTGAAACCCAGACAGTTAGGTTATTAAGCAAACGTCATACCAACTGTATCATTGAGTTTAATTCGTTCCTTCTTTTTCGTCACCAGGACCCGTGGTACAGTTGGTATAACATCAGCTTCACAACAACAACAGTCTGGGTTCGATTCCTAGTAGTGGATGTGCACTGCTGATGACTCCCAAATATAGGACGAAAAGGCCGTCCAGTGCTTTTTGCATTTTGTTGAGGTCGAATATAAAGCTCGATGATTTACTTCATAATATATATATATATATATATATATATTTAAACACACACATGTATGTATATGTATATATATATATATTAGTAAATCTATGAGAAAAAGGAAAATGTTTAAGTGTAAGGTGTTCTGCCTATTAAGACTTCAGTGGAAGAATGCAATGTTTACGTTAATGCAATTTCGGTGGATATCGGCTCGGAACGAGAAATCGGAAATCGCAAATTTTCTTGGGAAAGGTGTTAATCCATCACTTCTCCATCTAGATATGGGTTAAATAGCAGGACAGGTTCTGGATTCTATATCGTTGTTTGGTGAGCAGTCTACAGCAGAAAGAACTGGTAACTTACTGCGGGAAAATCTTCTGGATGTTTTAAATCTTTAGGATGTTAAAGTAAATTTTTTTATTATTTTTGTTTAATCACATCATCCCGAGCAAGGCGGTAACGCCACTGAAGCGCAGGGGGCTACGTAAGAGGGAAAAGATTGGAAAAGAGAGAGCCAGAAACCACATCCTAAGCAGGGAAAAAGGGATGAGCTTCTTCACCTGTTCAATAGACGTGGGTGGAGTGTGAACTATAATAGACGTGGGTAGTGTATGAAAAGGCGTTTGCATATTAAAATATGTGTGCGCAGAGAGAGAGAGAGAGAGAGAGAGAGAGAGAGACAGACAGACAGACAGACAGACAGACAGACAGACAGAAGTGTTAGTGTGTGTTCGTGTGTCATTAATTGACACTTTTTATTCATGAAAATGTTCGCAAGTCACTTTAAGTACAATAAAAGCAACATCTGAATACATTTCTCCTGCCCCTATGAAGTTTGGCCATAAGGTCAGCCTGTAAATCTCCCTTCCTTTCTACGCCGAGAGTAGATCACAAATACTTTACTTACTTGCCAGTCCCACGGGAGTATTTCACTTAATATTTTTAGGCGATTAACCACTTGAAACAACAAATAAATCCATTAAACAATTTCCTGTTTCTCAAGTGTCTCCAAAGAAAGTTTATCTTCAGATAAGATTGTCAAATACCGGTCACCTCAAAAGAGCTTTTTGGTAAAGAATCACACAGCAGACAGCGAAGAAGAAAACCGTGGATTCCAGGTTTGAAACGATTATCTCTCTGTTCTGAGCCGTTCGTCCAAGACTCGTGCAATAATGGCTCACCATGACTTCCTGTCCTATGTAACACTGAGTAATATTTGACCCCATACTATCCCACTCTATCTATTTAATTTACGCAATTTAGGTAGATAGGTTACTCGCTGTTTTCTTCTGTCCATTCTTTCTATATGTGACATCACTCAATAAGTCCTGGACCTGACATATAGATGTTGCCCACAATAAAAAAAATTCATGTGATCTTTATGAATTCACTTACGCGCAAATACCCTTGGGAAAGGTATTATTCCGTCTCTTCCTTCCAGTTATGGGTTAAATAACAGGACAGATTGGGTTCTATAGCCTTGGTTGGCAACCAGTCTACCACAGAAAGCAATGGCAACCTACTGCGGGATAATCTTCTGCCCAGTCAGTCATGTCTCTTTCGAGACATGATCAACCAAGCGTGTATCACGTATGGCACTTAACTGACTGACTGACTGACTGTTGCAAATTTTCAAAACAATAAAAAAATCTGAATTTCGTCTGATGGGAAAAATACTGTTCAAGCAAAGCAATGGCTTGGAAAATGTTATTCGAACTCTGCTCTGTCGGAAACAATGGTTAAGAGGTGGTATGCTAACTTTAAACGCGGTCGTACAGACACAAATGATGCTGAACGCCCTGGTCACCCAAAATCAGCAGTTGTTCCGGAAAACACCAAAAAATCCACAAACTTGCTTTGGCCGATCGTAAATTAAGATTGCATGAGATTGTAGAAGAGTTGAACATATCAGAAAGCAGTGTATTCACCATTTTGCATGAATATTTATCAATGAGAAAACTGTTTTTAAAGTGGGTGCCGCGTTTGCGCACAATCGATCAAAAACAACAACGCATCGACGATTCAGAGCGTTGTTTGCAATTGTTTCAACGCAACAAGAAGGGGTTTTCGCGTAAATATGTGACAATGGATGGAACATGAATCCACCACTTTATTCCGGATTTTCTGATAAAAACTCAGTGGCCAGCAGCAGGTGAAAGCCGTCCAAAGCGACCAAAGACACAAACATAAACAGGCAAGGTTTTGGTTCCCCTGTTTTGAGATGCGCAAGGTATATTGTTCATCAATTACCTTGAGAAAGGAAGAACCATCAATAGCGAATATTACGTAGCATTATTGGTGCGTTTGAAGGAAGACATCGTCAAAAAACGACCACAAATGAAGAAGAAAAAGTGGTCTTTCACGAAAGCAACACACCGTGTCACAAGTCGATCGCAATGATGGCGAAAGTACATGAATTGCACTTCGAATTGCTTCTGCATCCACCCTATCCTCCAGATCTGGTCCACAGCGATGACTGGCTGTTTGCAGATCCGAAAAGAATGCTCTAAGGAAAGAGATTTATCTCCAATGATATCGAAAACTGAAGCAAATCGTTATGCAAAAAAGGCATCGAAGGAGACGATGTTGATGAATAAAGTTTAATTTTGCCTAAATGTTGTTGTTTTATTAGTTAGAACCGGGATATATTAAATGAAGTGTTACCTTAAAAATTATACAAAACTAGCAGCATAGCCCGGCGTTGCTCGGGTGTAATGAAAGCGTTAAAACTAATCCATGGTCCTGGAGCTCAGACTCTTTCGACGTTGGCACGAAAGGCTAAAAAGCAATAGTTGTTTCCAGTTAAAGCGAAACTATAGACTGAAAGAAAAATGAATGGATGTAAGTCAAATCTTGATTTCCTCGTATCGATATCAAATAAGTTATTTTCGTCGTAAACTGAATTTTGAAGGTTAAATAAGTCCTCTGAGTAAATGGTATCATGGCTGAGACTAAGAACTAAATTATACCTGCTTAGAGCCAAACCTGAAGCAAGAATTAAAATAAAAGGGCTGAAAAAATACAGACATAGGGGCAGATAAACAGACACACACACAAACATATTGCCTTATATATATATATATATATATATATATATATATATATATATATATATTATCGATTTTCTGCATTATTGTAAGAACTGCAACCTTGAAACTTCTGAATATCGTTTGTTATGTCTTTGTCTATGAATGTATCAAATTTGATTAAAATTGGACCACTCCTTCTATAACACGATTTTTTAGATTTTCGATATTTATCGGGAGTGCCTCGACACAAAACCTGGCTAAGAACACTCGCACATGCTTATAGTACAACTGTGTAAATTTTCAAGAAAATCTGTTCAGCCGTTTCGGAGTCTATAGGTAACGAACACAAAGTTCTATTTATAAATATGTTTAGATAAGATCGCGAACTGATCGGTTGATTTGTTTGTTATGGCTTATCAGCCCTTTTCTTTTTCAGCTTAATTAAAGCCAGTAAATATTTTGGGGAACAGTGAGAATTTTTTTGGGGGGTGTGGGTGTGTATAACAAAATAACGATTTTCTGATAAAAGTCCTACTGTTTAACTCGGAGCTGGCAGAGGGGAGCAGAAAAGAAAATTTTTCCTCCCAACAGGAATCGAACCAGGATCCATTTTTTTTACATCAGAAAATTTTTTTTTTTTTCAGATTGTATAATTTCTTTATAAATATATGAGTATATATTTCTCAAATGTTGTATTGTAATTGTTCACATTTTATAAATTGTTCAGACTGTTGTCCACATTTTGTTGCCATATTCAAGACGTTTCGGGCGTTGTTCTCTCTGGCTTTCGTCAGGTGACTGGAATTTGGAACTGAACATTTTCGTTCAACGGAGTAGATTGCTCTAATTCTACGAATCATAACTCTTGCAGATGTCTCAGCTTCAGTTAAATCTCTTTAACTCAACTCATGGCCAAATGGATAAGAGCTTTGGTCGAATCTAGTGACTTGACGCAAGGAGATGTGAGTTCAATTCCTGACTACAGCAGAAGAGTCTATGATATATAATACGCACTCTCGCTATGTCTACTACATATCAATTTTCATATTGTAGTATTCATAGAAAATACAGATTTTATTGTAAGATAATTCACGGAGACAAGTTCGAATTCCAGTTGAATTCATTGCATTCATTTACGCACAAATACCCTTAGGAAAGGTATTAATCCACCTCTTTCCTCCAGTAATGTGTTAAATAAGGATAGATTGGGTTCTATAACATTGGTCGGCAACCAGTCTACCGCAGAAAGTAATGGCAACCTACTGCGGGATAATCTTCTGCCCAGTCAGTCATGTCTCTTTTGAGACATGATCGCCCAAGCGTGTATCACTTAACTGACTGAAATGCTTTGTTGGATGTGCGTTGTGGTGCAATGGATATCAACTCGGAACTACAAATCGGGGAGCCGAGTTCAAATTCAAGTTGAATCCCTTGCATCCGCTTACGCGCAAATACCCTTGGAAAAGTAATTAATCCGTCTCTTCCCTCTGGTTATGGGTTAAAAAATAGGACAGATTGGGTTCTATAGCCTTGGCTGGCAACCAGTCTACCGCAGAATGCAATGGCAACTTACTGTAGGATAATCCTGTGCACAGTCTGTCATGTCTCGATGTCTCTTTCGTGACATGATCGCCCAAATATGACACTTAACTTACTAATTATGTGACATGATGGATCACATGCAATATAAGTGGACAATTCAGCTAGAAAAATTTTAAATGTATACAGTGTATCTAAATAAAATTCATCTAAATTTTTCTTTTGCAATAAAAGTCAGTTGTGCTTAGTTTCATTTGTAACGTGTAGGTATAAAAAAAATGTTGTTAAGACAGCGAGGGTCACAAAACACAGTCTGGTAGTTCCATTCAGGCTTTTCATCCGTCGCTTGTGATGTTTGGGGTCGGGGACCCATATTCACCGGTACTGACATCAACCACTCCACTAATTTTCGAGACCTAAATTTTAAGTTGAATTTAAAATATATAATAAAGCTTTTTTGAAGCTTTCGTGTTATGTTAAATTGAAAGCTAAATGATTAAATTTACTATTTTTGTAAACAAAATATTTGGTGGATTTCAAATAGACATTATATTGATTGGAATCTCAAATTTTTCTGAGTTTTCAAAAGTTATCAGTTTCTTGTCCATTTTGGACAGATTGACATGTTTGTGAACAAAAGTTAATTGTCGAATTTAAAAATCTTACAAAAAATAAAATGTACATCTGTGACACGTATTTTTAAAAAATTGATAAATTCAAAGCTAAATTAATCAGATTTGAAACAAGTATTAGATGAAATTTAGAATAAAAGTATTCCTTGTTCAGGGTGGTCATATCTTTCTGACGCGTTACGTGATTGCTGGCAGCCAGATGTATAGACAAGCTAAGTATGGTTGACTAGAATTAACATAAATTTATGAAACCTAAATGAACGTTTCGTAAGTAGAACAACACTTGAAATACATTACCTTTTAATGATGTTTCTCAAATGACACCTTATTTAAAGAAAATTGGACAGTTCTACATTAAAAATATTATTTTAAAAATTTTAGTGTGAAATGATTTGTATTAAGATTTTCGGTTAGTAAATATAGTATTTACTTCATAACTTAAAAACCGAATAGAGACAGTGACTGGAAGATGTTTGAAACTTTATAAATCATTATAATTAATAATGAAAAATAAAAACAATTCTTATAAAAATTCATTAGTCATCGAATATTTTTCAAACTCTAATATCCTTAATTTATGTTGTTTATAAAAACAATTCAAAGGTTATCTAAATAAAAATTAGGATAGATTTATTGCATTTTTATTTTACTATTTGGAGCAGATTTATGGGACAACAGTAATTGTTTGAAAAAAACAAAACAAAAAAAACAGATGATTTAAATTTCCCAAGGAGTACAGCATTCTTCTTCTTCTTCTTCTTCTTCTTCTTCTTCTTCTTCTTCTTCTTCTTCTATGTGCCTTGTCCTTTCAGGACATAGGCAATCATGGCCAATCATGGCCTTCCACGTCTCACTATTCCTGGTAACTTTTAGCACGCTTTCTCCTATTACACCAGGCAAATCCTGTTCTGCCATACACCCACTCAGGGCAGTCAAGCTGTTTTTCCCTGTCTCCCTCTATCTGATCTGTTAGTATCAGGTTCTCCAAGCCCTCCTTCCTCATTGCATGTCCCATGGACTTTAACTGTCTCTTCCTGATGCTCAGTATTAATTTCCTTTTCGTTTCTATCCTTTCCGAAACGTCATCATTGCACACATGCCTGGTCCATGTTATCCGCAGCATCCTTATGTAGAACCACATTTCAGTTTAAGTTTTTTTCCTTCATCTTTGATGATATTGTCCAGTATTCACTGCCATATTGAAGAACTGACATCACATAGCAATCCAGTTCTCTTTTCTTTGTTTCTAATGAAATTTTTCTGTCTGTTAATAATCTACTGAGCTTCTGGAATGCGTCCTTGGCCATCCCAATTCGCCTTCAGATCTCTGTGTCGCATTTTCCGTCTTCTGCTTGATTTTAGTATCCCCCACCTGTATTTGGAATTTTGGGTTTCTCTTTTTGCTGATGACTATGCATTCGGTTTTCTTGCAGATTATTTGTAATCCATTCTTGTCACTCTCTTCTGCTACCTTCCGTGGGAGGGTCTTGTAGTTAACTACGAGGGTCATTCAATAAATAAGGTGAATCTTTCGGTATAAGGACTTCTAATACAGATAGAAGCTTACTTCTTTTTTTTTTAAATCCTTTACTTCTTTTTCAAAGGGATTTAATTTTTATTTATTTTTTATTTTTTTCCAGATTGAAAAAACTTTGAGAGTTTTGGAGATTAACAAAGATGGCCGAACAAAAGGCATGCACCAGGATTGAACACAGGTCAGTTATCAAATTTTTGGTTGCTGAAGGGTGCAAAGCAGTTTAAATTCAGAGGAAAATGTCAACTGTGTATGGTTCCACATGTTTCAGCCAAAAAAATGTCCACAAGTGGGCTAAATTGTTTAAAGAAGTTTGAAAGTGGGGATAAAGTCAAAAGTGCTGTGAGCGATTGACTGAGACATCAGTCTAAAGATTTTTACGCTGAGGGAAAACAGAAGCTTGTGAACAGATGGGAAAAGTGTGTGACACTGCTGGGAGACTACGTTGAAAAATAAAAATTAAAAAAAAGTAAGCTTCTATCTGTATTAGAAAAATTCACCTTAGGAAAATTCACCTTATTTATTGAATGACCCTCGTAAGAAAACAAAATCTGAGGATTGTATTACATTTCTAAAAATTTAATGAATTTAAATGAAGTGGGTGTAAGAGACCTAATAAAAAATATTTCTACCAAGTTTTTTCTAAAGATAATCATTTACAAAATAACTTTATTCATTTGTGAATAAATCCTGAAAATGTCATTAAAATCAGGCAATCAGTTGTTTTTTGCAAGACAGAAAAACAGCGCTAAATATCCATTGTAATCTTTGAGACATGATCGCCCAAAGCATGTATCATATATGACACTTAACTTACTAATTATGTGATATGATGGATCATATGCAATATAAGTGGACAATTCAGCTAGAAAAATTTTAAATGTATACAGTGTATCTAAATAAAATTCATCTAAATTTTTCTTTTGCAATAAAAGTCAGTTGTGCTTAGTTTCATTTGTAACGTGTAGGTATAAAAAAAAATGTTGTTAAGACAGCGAGGGTCACAAAACACAGTCTGGTAGTTCCATTCAGGCTTTTCATCCGTCGCTTGTGATGTTTGGGGTCGGGGACCCATATTCACCGGTACTGACATCAACTACTCCACTCAGTTTCGATACCTAAATTTTAAATTGAATTTGAAAAATATAATAAAGATTTCTTGAAGTTTTCGTGTTATGTTTAATTGAAAGCTAAATGATTAAATTTACTATTTTCAGTAAAGAAAATACTTTGGTGGATTTCAAATAGACATTATATCGATTAGAAACCCCAAATTTTTTCGAGTTTTCAAAAGTTTTGGACAGATTGACATGTTTGTAAATAAAAGTTAATTCTCGGTTTTAAAAATCTTGCAAAAAATAAAATGTTCATCTGTGACACGTATTTGTAAGAAATTAATAAATTCAAAGAGAGTTTTGAGTTTTGTTTAACTGTATATCAACACCTACGTGCGTTGTTCAATTCCAAAAAGGTGGGGTCTTAAGGTATATTTAAAAAAAAATATTCGGTTAAAGTGAGGAGGTTGATTTACCCAGAGTTTTTGATTTTATTCTTTTAGAAAACTGAAAATGTCTTCTAGTTTTGTATTCAAAAATGTTTTGCTTAGAACAATTTTTTCCTTTAAAAATTGGTTATGGCAATAATATTTTCTTCAAAAAAATATTGTTGGTCATATTTTTCCTTAAAAAAATCTATATTTTTATATAAAAGTCTATTTTTATGTATATATTTCTATAAAAGTGTATTTTTATACTTTGATAGTGTTTTGACTGCAGTTAATTATTTGCCCATAGCTGGGACCCTAACAGGTGCTACCACTCCAGGTTAGCGTTGACCTGGGAACAACAGCAATTAAGAGGTGGTCCTATGCTCCTCACAACCTCCCAATCAGAGGCCTTGCTGCCGGGTGCAGCTTACCGTCATGCCCAGGACCATAAAGAAGATTTTGTACAAAAATTTCGAACGTGTTAGAAAGGATTAATTTTTTTTTTTAAATAATTAAAAAATGCTTTGGGCTTACCTCTTAATAATAAAATAAATATTTTAACGATAAAACTTTGTTTTTATTAAGTTTGTGGTCTTTTTTACAGCGTGTTAAGCTGCTTTTCAGCAAATTAGCGGAGGTTTCTACTTTATGATAAAGAAAACTTCCCTATTACAGCGAGGAGAGCAAAAGGATAAATAACAATGAAAAAATGATTTTATTAAATTTAAAATCAAAGTAAAAGGATTTACTATAAATTTAATCCAATAGAGAAACAAATCCTTGCGATTTTAATAATATCGGATAACTTTCTGATTTTTGGTAATTTTTTATATCAATTGGTAGGATCACGTTTTTCGGTGCTGATATACTATAAGATCTACATTCATGCTTCTGGTATATCTTGTGACCTACAACAATGTCTACAGTTTCCAAAATAGAAGCTTAGTAATAAAGCACAGTTCCTCCCCCACCACCACTCTCTCTCTCTCTCTCTCTCTCTCTGACAAGTTCAAGTTTCAACTAAAGCCGCCTTCTTTGAAAGCTCACCATAATTCAATCAGTTAAGTGCCATACGTGATACACACTTTGGGCGATCATGTCTCGAAAGAAACATGACTGACTGGGCAAAAGATTATCCCTCAGTAGGTTGCCATTCTTTTCTCCGGTAGACTGGTTGCCAGCCAAGGCTCTAAAACCCAATCTGTCATGTTACTTGTCTCATAGCTAGTGGGAGAAGAGAGGTATTATATTATTACGTAGTAATTAGTGGGGGATCAGTTTATTACTTCATAACAATCGAAAACCGAACCTCAACTTTATGATCAGTAGAAGTTTTAATCATATTTCCAAATATTATATTCAGTCAGTCAGCCAAGTGCCATAGGTGATACACGTTTTGGGCGATCACGTCTCGAGCATGGACAGAAGATTATCCCGCAGTAGACTGCTATTGCTTTTTGCGGTAGACTGATTGCCAGCCGAGGCTATAGAACCCAATCTGTCATTTTATTTAACCCATAACTGGAGGGAAGAGACGGAGACCTTTCCAAAGGGTATTTGTGTGTAAAAACGAACGTGACATCTACATTTCAGAAACATTCAAAAGACATGCAGAGGTCAAATTAGTAGGACGGCATAAGACAAATCCAGATTTCAGCTGAAGCCACCCTCTTTGAAGACAACCGCCTGCCTTTGTGTAAGCTACACATTCTTACTCGTAACTCACTCTTCTAATCAGAATTGCAGATTTAAAAAAAAAAATTAATGCAGATCACAAGCCTGTCTAGATTTAAACTGTAGATCAGTGCTACTCAAAGTGTGGTACGCGTACCGTCGCCGGTACGCGAGCCATCGTCTGCCGGTACGCGGAGATTTTCCAGAACAGAAAGAAACAATAGTAAAACTCTATGCCACGAGAGACTGCCAGGATATTTGACTCGTTTTTTTCTTTTTTTTACATTTTCATTTTAGTTTTATATTATTATGGCTACATTGTTCATTTACTCATTCATGTTAAAAGTTATTGCTATCCAACTAACGAATGCGATATAATGAACAGCAAAACAGTGAACTGAATACGCATCAGACTTTGTTCCATTCATCTATTCATGATATATACATATCATATATTTTAAATATATCTTAAATTAAATTAAAATTAATATTTTGTTTTACTGTTTGTCTATTTTTTAGAAGATTGATGCCTTTTATTAAATTCAAATTGTTTACGAAGTATTAATATTAACTTTAGATATTTTTCTGGGTTTTTAAAAATATATACTCTCGAAACCAGTGGCCATAACTAATATAGCACAAATATGGTACCGGTCAATGGCACACTGGGAAGACTTGTTACGTTAATGATGACTGCCCTTAGAATGAACAAGATACCGTGTCCTCATGTTTATTACAGATAGTTTCAAAATGTTCCTGAAATAGTTAGTTAAGTGCCATACGTGATACACGCTTGGGTGATCATGTCTCGAAAGAGACATGACTGACTGGGCAGAGGATTATCCCGCAGTAGGTTGCCATTGCTTTCTGCGGTAGACTGGTTGCCAGCCAAGGATATAGAACCCAATCTGTCCTGTTATTTAACCCATAACTGGAAGGAAGAGACGGATTAATACCTTCCCCAAGGGTATTTGTGCGTAAGTGAATGCAATGAATTCAACTGGAATTCGAACTCGGCTGCCCGATTTCTCGTTATGAGCCGATATCCACTGCAGCACAACGTACATCCAAAGTGAATAGGCTGGACATAAAAAAAAATGAAAAGAAAAAAGTTGCTTACAAATAGATTTGGCTTGTCCAGCAGAATGTAACATAGAAACCAAAGAACTTGAAACTATCGAAATATAAAGACCTGAAAATCGAAATAGAAAAATGTTGAATTTGAAAGCAAGAATGGTACCAGTCATGTTAGGTTCGCTTGGAATGATAAAAACGGATCACAATAAAGCATTGAAAAAATTCACGGAAATCCATACTTAAGAGAAATGCAAAATTAATTTGCTAAGTACAGACCACAGATTAAGAAAAACTTTCTCTATGTAATGTTGGGGATGTTACTGGAGTTAGAAAAATAAATAATAAAATGTACACATAAAAATAAACCGCTACCTGCCTTAGGACTTCCCTCAAATTTGGTAGTAGTCTGTCATGTAAGTGCCATATATGTAGTACCACAGCAGAAATTTAAATATAATAACAATTGCTTAGTAGGTTGCCATTGCTTTCTGCGGTAGACTGGTTGCCAGCCAAAGCTATAGAACACAATCTGTCCTGTTATTTAACCAATAACTGGAAGGAATAGGCGGATTAATACCTTTCCCAAGGGTATTTGCGCGCAAGTGAATGCAATGAATTCAGCTGGAATTCGAACTCGGCTCCTCGGTTTCTCGTTCCGAGCCGATATCCAATGCACCACAACATCTCAAAGAAAAAAAAAATTCCGGGGTTCACTGTCCAACCATCTTACTCAGCTGGATTCGCTTGCTTTGCTTGCCGGTCTCTGGCACATTGAAAAACAAAACTACCGGTCCGCCACGTCAGATAGTTTAAGAAGCACTGCTGTAGATCACAATGGCGGGTAGTTCTATACTAGCACCCTTTTTATTTTTCATTTGTCGAAAGTGGGCATGATTTTAGCAGTCAATCTCCTCAAAGATGAAGAAGATACTTGAAGAAACTAAAGTGCTGTTTTACAGATGGATGCTGTGGATACAGTGGACAACATGGGGGCAACAAGTAGGTATTGGAGAGGTTGAAACAAAAAGAAAATACCTAACAACAGCAAAAGATAGCTTAAGCGCCAGAGACATGTTATAAGGGAGTGGGGCTTAGAGAATCTGCTACTCACAGGTCAGACAGTGGGAAAGAGAGACGGGTGAAGCAACGCGTAAGGAACTTGATGGGCTTGAGCGAATGAATGGCAGAGCAAGGTTTGGGGGGGTCACAGGAGAAAGCGTGTTAAGAGATACTAAGATAGGTAAATGGGAAAGACCATTATCGCCTATGTCCTGAAGGGACACGGCACATAGAAGAAGAAGAAAATCTATTGTAAGAACAGATGTACACGTTTACAAAAAAAGAAAAAAAAAATGGGATTATCACCCAAGGTTCTTTTTAACTGAATTCAACAGATGGCAAATTAGCATTTATTGCTTATTTTTTTAAAGCTTTGTCCACAAGTTAAACACTTGTTATTAATTACAATTAGAATAAGCACAATATAAGATAAAGTATCTCGATGTTTACCTTGCTATCTTCCGGATTACTATTATTCTCCAAAACGATTGTCTCCAATCAAAGCGAAAATAAACAAATAACGTGAAAGAGGGAGGAAAGGTTTTCGGATTTTTATTTTAATTTATTGCCTAAGACGAGTAGGGCAGACCCCGCTTGGAGATGTCAGTAGGCGGAGTTAAATCAACAGAAAACCGATTAGCAAAGATAATCAAACGGACAATAAAATAAAGCCGGTGACTGGATCAGGTCCCCCCGGGGCCCTGGATGTTATTGTATTAGAGGGTGGCGAATGTGATTTACTTTCCTGGGAAAGATGTCTGTGTGTCTGTCGAGTTTTCTGTGTAGCTGCCTGGCTGCGAATATTTCGTCTATTTGCTATATCAGTCAGTTAAGGGCCATACATGATACATGCTATGGACGATCATGTCTCGAAAGAGACATGACTGACTGGGTAGAAGATTATCCCGCAGTAGGTTGCCACTGCTGTCTGCGGTAGACTGGTTGCTGACCAAGGCTATAAAACCCAATCAGTCATGTTATTTGTCTCATATCTAGAGGGAGAAGAGATGGATTATATTATTAAGTAGTAATTAGTGGGGGACCAGTTTATTACTTCATAACAATATAAAACTGATCCCCCACTTTATGACCAGTAGAAGCCTTAATCATGCTTTCAACTATTATATCCAGTCAGTCAGTTAAGTGCCATACGTGATACATGCTTGGGCGATCATGTCTCGAAAGTGACATGACTGACTGGGCAGAAGATTATCCCGCAGTAGGTTGCCATTGCTTTCTGCGGTAGACTGGTTGCCGACCAAAGCTACAGAACCCAATCTGTCCTGCTATTTGACTCATAGCTAGAGGGGGAAGAGATGTATTATATTATTAAGTAGTAATTAGTGGGGGATCAGTTTATTACTTCATAACAATATAAAACTGATCCCCCACTTTATGACCAGTAGAAGCCTTAATCATGCTTGCAACTATTATATCCAGTCAGTCAGTTAAGTGCCATACGTGATACACGCTTGGGCGATCATGTCTCTTTCGAGACATGACTGACTGGGCAGAAGATTATCCCGCAGTAGGTTGCCGTTGCTTTCTGCGGTAGACTGGTTGCCGACCAAGGCTATAAAACCCAATCAGTCATGTTATTTGTCTCATAGCTAGAGGGGGAAGAGATGTATTATATTATTAAGTAGTAATTATTGGGGGATCAGTTTATTAAGAAGTAATTAGAGGGGGATCAAGAGAGTTGAAATTGTATTTTTGGTAAATTGTCTTCCAAACTTTTTCACTCAAATTTCAGTTTTGTTCTCTGCATGGTAACTTTGTCAGATCGGTCACTTTTTTTTTATTAAGATGATAGACCAAAGTATTTTTTAAATTATTTTTTAATTTTTTGAAACCTGTCTAACACGTTCGAAATTTTGGTTAAAATCTTGTTTTGTTTACGTCATCGCCTTCTTCAACTTTTAACATTGACTTTTTGCGCTTTTTCCGTTGAAAAGCTATTTCTTTGGAAATTCTTGTAAAAATTAAAAAAAAATGTCCGATTTTAATGAAATTTTCAGGAATTATTCACAAATGAATGAAATTATTTTTTAAATATTTTCTTTAGAAAATATTGGTAAAAAAAAATTTTAATGTGTTACTCCCCCTTACTTAATTTCATGAAGTTTCGCACATAACCTTCATGTTCCCTGACAATTTTCTTTTTGTTAAAAGTAAGAATCTTTGGAGACTGTAAAGCACCTACTTTTTTTAAAATTAGTGCTACCTAAATGAAAATCTACTCTGAATTAAAAATAATAAATCCAATAAAGCTGTGACATTACTTAATTAGAAAAGCTTCCAATTTCTTTTGTAAATATGTAATATTAAGGACATTATTGTCTGAAGAAATAATTTTTTTTTTATGAAAAATGAATTTTTACAATATTTTTCATTTTTTTTACATCTTAATTATAATAGTTTATAATAGTTTAAAATCGTGTAAAATTCTGTATTGCGCTGTTCCCTGGAGGTTATATAATTGAGTGGACACGAAATTTACGAGTCCATAATTTCAAAAATTATTAAACGTAGTGGTGCCATCTATTTTTAAAATAATTTTTATTGACTTAATACGTTCCATATTTTTATGTATGGTTGACTAAAATTGCCGTTATTATGAAAGGTTTACGTAATTTAATAGTTTTGTCCCTTCCCTTAGATTTATGAAAATTGCATTTATGGTCATGCGTAGCAGCTGTTATCGCTTCGTCATTCAACAGTCCGTCAAACGTTCGATCAGATGAACACGACTGATCGTTAATAATTGGTTGTATATTATTTTTATGCTATAAAGAAGTAATATTTCTTTAAAGTCAGATTAATTTAACTTTCAGTTTTCTAATTTTACTCAAATAAAATGTCAAAAATCTTTTGAAATATTTTAAAAATCGATGAATTTTTGTTTGTTTACAATTTATTTTCAAATTAAGAAAATGGCCGCTTTTAAGAAAATGTTAAGAAATCAAAATTAAATGTGAATTGCAACCTCTATAATTTCTATCTGAAATACACCAGAATCTTTTACTTTTTTTAAAAATCATTTCACCCCAAGCAAGGCATTTCACTGCCACTGTTGCACAGGGGGTTACATAGGGGAAAGTGATGAGAAAGAGTGGTTAGGAGGTTACGTAGGGGAAAGTGATGAGAAAGAGTGGTTAGATATAAGAAATGTCGTAAGGAGGGTGATAGACGGATGAGGATACCAAGGATTGGGGTTGTGTAGATGCGAAGTGTGTTCGGGAGAATGGATACGAGTTAGTGTGATAAAAGGTGTCGATTGACCTTACATTTAAATTCCTGGAGATTGTAGCTGTTGGGGAAGCACGTATATGGAAGGGAATTCCACAGGCGGGAAGTGCGAGAAAAGAAGCTATTAGAGTAGAAATTGCGGTTACATTTACTGTTTCACTGTAAAAGAGTGGGGCTTAATTGCTAATCTAGTAGCTCGTGAAAATTCATACATAGGGGGCACCAGTAATCTAAGTTCGTCGGAGCCGTGAAAGTATTTATAGAAGAGGCACAGGGAAGTCACATCACGCCGGCGAGTGAGTAACTGCAGCCGGGCTGCAAAGACGGTGTCGATCACATTACAGATTCTCCACTGTATTTTGTCAAGAACCCCGGGGAGAATAGCAGGGGCACCCGACCAGATGTGGTAACAGTATTCAATACATGGGCTGATGGTAGATTTATATATGTGTAGGATGGACTCAGACGGGAAAAACTTCCGGGACCTGCACAGAGAACCGACTTTCATAGCAGCGGATTTAGCAATGGATTCGATATACTCTCAGGGAGGCTAGCCTGTTCCATGCTAATAATAGGTAGGAGCGCATGTCTATGATGGTTAATTGATAGCAGCTTCGTTTTGGAAGCATTAAAATTTTCGAGCCACTTCTTACCCCAGTCCATCACAGATTGGAAGTCCTTCACAAGCTCGGCAGCGAGGTTCGCTTTGTCAACCTCAGCAGATTTTTGATCGAGGCGAGAGTAAACGGTGGTGTCGTCGGCGTACATGCCTACTTGGGATCTTATAGCATCGGAGAGATCGTTAATGTAGAAAGAGCGTAGGACCTAGGATAGAACCTTGAGGGACACCCGCGTTCGTATGTTATTTTAATGGAAATAATAAAATTTTATTATGAAGCTTTTAATTAAATCTAAAATGAAATCTTCAAGAATGTTTTTTCCTTTTAAAAATTTCATTTTAAACTTAAGTATCGAAAATTTATGCCGAAATATTGAAGGTACCTAATTCCATGTAACGCTAATAATGTTATGGAAAACAAGTCATGAAATGTAGCCATAACAATACACCACTACCTGCTTTAGGTAGATAGTGTGACCATAGCAGAAATCGAAATATAATAATAATAATAGTATTTACATTGGACAATGTGCAAACACTGTGGAAAATATGTAAACAAACACTAGTATGAACATCACCCAGCATCGGTTACAGAAATAGATGTCACTATGCTATGGGATTACACCATCTATACAGACAGAAAAATTGAAGCATTATTGTTAAAAACCAAAAAGAAAAAACTTGCTTATTAATTGATATGGCTTGTCCAGCGGATTGTAACATAACAATCAAGGAATTCGAAAAACTGTCAAAATATAAACACCTGGCAATTGAAATAGAGGAAATGTAGAAATTGAAAACAAGAATCGTGCGAGTGATAGTAGGTGCACTTGGAATGATAAAAATGGAACAAAACAATACATTGAAAGAATCTCTGGAAACCTCAGCTTAAGAGATATACAAAAAAATGTATTGGTATGTACAGCCCACATATTAAGGAGAACTTTGTCTATGTAACGCTAGGGATATTATAGGAGATAGAAAAAACATGAAATGTAGCCATAATAACAGACCACGACCTGCTTTAGATCTTCCCGCAGACTTGGTAGGTAGTGCGACCATAGCGGAAATCGACCATAGCAGATATCGCCACTGATATGCAGGGGGCTACATGAGTAAATAGATTAGTTAGGAGGAGAGAAAAGAAAAAGACATTAGAAAAGAGCAAGAGAAGGATGGGAATACAGGTGTGATGACAGTTGCAAAGTTGAAGAGAAAAGAAAGCATACACAGGGTGGTGTAGAAAGAACTAGAGTCAAGTTGTTAAGACATAAGTATTGACATTGCATTTAAATTCCTGGAGGTTGTAGCCGTCAGGAAAGGAAGAATATGGAAGCGAGTTCCACAGGCAGGAAGTGCGAGAGAAGAAGCTGCAGGAGTAGAATTGTCGTCTGTATTTGGTTGATCTAACAGTGAATGGGTGAGACCAAGTTGCCAGTCTGGTTGCACGAGTAAACACCTGTTGCAGGGGCATCAGTGACTTATGTTTTGGAGCAGAAGTCATGAAAGTATTTATAGAACAGACAGGGTCTTCAACATCTTTCCGTCAGATCACATTGCTGCTACCTCTGGCCTTTGATGAGATCGTCCAACATTCAGTGCCACAGATAAGGACAGATATCACATATCAATCGTACACTCTTTTCTTTGTTTCCAATGAAAATTTTCTGTCTCTCAGTACTCTGGTTAGCATTTGAAATGCGTGCTTGACCATGCCAATGCGTCTTTGGATCTCAACGTCGCGCTTTCCGTACTAAGATGGTGGGTCAATATTTGAACTGGAAAATCTGAAACTTTTATGCGACAGAAACTGCACAAAACTAGTATGAACATCACCCAGTCCCAGTTAAAAAAAAAACTATCAAACTAAAAGTATATTGAAGTGAAAATCTAAATCTATGTACTAAACTTATTTATAAATGGAACTTTATCTGTGTGTGTGTGTGTGTGTGTGTGTGTGTGTGTGTGTGTGTGTGTGTGTGTGTGTGTGTGTGTCCGTTACCTATAGACTCATAGTTGTACTATAAGCGTCTGCGGGTGTTCTTAGCTAGGTTTTGTGTCGAGGTACCCCCGATAAATATCGAAAATCGATAATCGAAAAAATCGGGTTATAGAAGGAGTGGTCCGATTTTAATCAAATTTGATACACTCACAGAAAAAGACATAAGAAAAGATATTCAGAAGTTTCAAGGTTGCAGTTCTTACAATAGTGCAGAAAATCGATAATATATATATATATAAGGTAAGATGTTTGTGTGTGTGTGTGTGTGTGTGTGTCTGTTTATCTGCCTCTATGTCTGTATTTTTTCAACACTTTTATTTTAGTTTTTGCTTCGGGTTTGACTCTAAGTAGTTATAATTGTAGTTCTTAGTCTCAGCCATGACACCATTTACTCAGAGGACTTATTTAACCTTCAACATTCAGTTTACGATGAAAAAAACTTATTTGATATCGATACGAGGAAATCAAAATTTGACTTACATTCATTCATTTTCCTTTCAGTCTACGGTTTCGCTTTAACTGGAAACAACTATTGGTTGGTCGTGCCAACGTCCAAAGAGTCTGATCTCCAGGACCATGGATTAGTTTTAAAGCTTTCATTACACCCGAGCAACGCCGGGCTATACTGCCAGTCTAAAATAAGTGGCATCTGAAAATATCAATAATTATAATTGTCGTTGGGTCCTTAGGTTTCATTGGCAAAAGGTTCTGAAAGACAGACAGAAGGAATCCCTGGCAGACCATATCTTTAGAAAATCTAAAAAGTGTTTTCACAATTACAGCCTAAACGTTACGAGCTTTGTATGTTTTTAATGTTTTTGCTTTTGCTCGTTTTTTTATTTTGTTTTTTATTTTCATTTTAGACGACTTAATAAAAACAAAATAAATATATTTTTTCTAAAATTGAGGAATGATAGCTGACTTAAAATGATAATTAATCTGATTTAAAACAAATATTATCTAAACTTATTTATAAATGGCACTTTGTCTGTGTGTGTGTCTGTTACTAATAGACTCCGAAACGGCTGAACCGATTTTCTTGAAAATTTACACAGTTGTACTATAAGCATCTGCGAGTGTTCTTATCTAGGTTTTGTGTCGAGGTAACCGCGGTAAATATCGAAAATCGATAATCGAAAAAATCGGGTTATAGAAGGAGTGGTCCGATTTTAATCAAATTTGATGCACTCATAGAGAAAGACATAAGAAACGATATTCAGAAGTTTCAAGGTTACAGTTCTTACAATAAAGCAGAAAATTTGATATCGATACCAAGAAATCAAGATTTGACTTACATCCATTCATTTTTCTTTCAGTCTACGGTTTCGCTTTAACTGGAATCAACTATTGCTTTTTAGTCTTTCGTACCAACGTCCAAAGAGTCTGAGCTCCAGGACCATGGATTAGTTTTAAAGTTTTCATTACACCCGAGCAACGCCTGGCTATACTGCTAGTTTACTTTAAGCTTGAAATATCGCAGAAATGTTTTTTTTCCGCTTTTTAAGCTGTTGACAGGCTGACAGCCTGATGAAAGATTTAATGTTGTTTTACGAGGAGTTGTCCGTAAAACATAATTAAAGGAAATGTTGTGAGCGCCTTTATATATAATTTTAAGCAACTCAGTAATCTTAAAAACTTAGGAAGGCATGCTCCGTAATTTAATGTTTTATATAATTTTAGGAATATTGGCTTTAAATTTACTGTAGTTATCGCTTATTTTCTGATAATCTTGCGTATGACTAACCGTATCTACAAAAATTGACACATTTATACGCATAGAAAATTTTTTTAAAAATTCTTTTAAAAATATTGGTGTTTGATGATTTGCACTTAGCTTTTCTATTTATGATCAGTAAAGATAGTTTTTACTTAATAATAATATTATCTAAAGGAAAATATAAAAATAGATAATAAAATAAAAGAAATAAATAGAGAACTGTTTAAATTTTATAATTCTAATTAAAATTTAAAAAATGAAGACAATTCTTTTAAAATTCATTATTCATCGGAAATATTTTCTTAAGATAATAAAGTTTTTTTGCATCTTATTTATAGAAGCAATTAAAAGCATTTCTCATAAAATATTGTCTTAGTTTTACTGTGCTTTTATTTTACGATTTTAAAGCAGATTTTCGGTAAGTGGTATTGCTGTTTGACAAAACAAATTAGAAGATGAAAATTAATGAATAGGCATAAGAAGAAGGAGAAGAAATGGAAAAAGAATGAAAAGCAATATTAGAAGAAGAAGAAGAAGAAGAAGAAGAAGAAGAAATGGAAAAAGAATGAAAAGCAATATTAGAAGAAGAAGAAGAAGAAGAAGAAGAAGAAGAAGAAGAAGAAATGGAAAAAGAATGAAAAGCAATATTAGAAGAAGAAGAAGAAGAAGAAGAAGAAATGGAAAAAGAATGAAAAGCAATATTAGAAGAAGAAGAAGAAGAAGAAGAAGAAGAAGAAGAAGAAGAAATGGAAAAAGAATGAAAAGCAATATTAGAAGAAGAAGAAGAAGAAGAAGAAGAAGAAATGGAAAAAGAATGAAAAGCAATATTAGAAGAAGAAGAAGAAGAAGAAGAAGAAATGGAAAAAGAATGAAAAGCAATATTAGAAGAAGAAGAAGAAGAAGAAGAAGAAGAAGAAGAAATGGAAAAAGAATGAAAAGCAATATTAGAAGAAGAAGAAGAAGAAGAAGAAATGGAAAAAGAATGAAAAGCAATATTAGAAGAAGAAGAAGAAGAAGAAGAAGAAATGGAAAAAGAATGAAAAGCAATATTAGAAGAAGAAGAAGAAGAAGAAGAAATGGAAAAAGAATGAAAAGCAATATTAGAAGAAGAAGAAGAAGAAGAAGAAATGGAAAAAGAATGAAAAGCAATAGAAGAAGAAGAAGAAGAAGAAGAAGAAGAAGAAGAAATGGAAAAAGAATGAAAAGCAATATTAGAAGAAGAAGAAGAAGAAGAAGAAGAAGAAATGGAAAAAGAATGAAAAGCAATATTAGAAGAAGAAGAAGAAGAAGAAGAAGAAGAAGAAGAAGAAATGGAAAAAGAATGAAAAGCAATATTAGAAGAAGAAGAAGAAGAAGAAGAAGAAGAAGAAGAAGAAGAAATGGAAAAAGAATGAAAAGCAATATTAGAAGAAGAAGAAGAAGAAGAAGAAGAAATGGAAAAAGAATGAAAAGCAATATTAGAAGAAGAAGAAGAAGAAGAAGAAGAAGAAATGGAAAAAGAATGAAAAGCAATATTAGAAGAAGAAGAAGAAGAAGAAGAAGAAGAAGAAGAAGAAATGGAAAAAGAATGAAAAGCAATATTAGAAGAAGAAGAAGAAGAAGAAGAAGAAGAAATGGAAAAAGAATGAAAAGCAATATTAGAAGAAGAAGAAGAAGAAGAAGAAGAAGAAATGGAAAAAGAATGAAAAGCAATATTAGAAGAAGAAGAAGAAGAAGAAGAAGAAGAAATGGAAAAAGAATGAAAAGCAATATTAGAAGAAGAAGAAGAAGAAGAAGAAGAAGAAATGGAAAAAGAATGAAAAGCAATATTAGAAGAAGAAGAAGAAGAAGAAGAAGAAGAAGAAGATGAAGAAGAAATGGAAAAAGAATGAAAAGCAATATTGAAGAAGAAGAAGAAGAAGAAGAAGAAGAAGAAGAAGAAGAAGAAGAAATGGAAAAAGAATGAATAATATAAAGCAAATTGACTGCGTGCGATGGGTAAATTATCGCTATTTGCCTTGTGAAATTTTGCAAAGTAATAATAACAAAAGAACCATTCTATTTTCATTTAGAATTATCCACTTGGCAATAAATACTAAAAATATGAAATACATCATTTAAAAAAAAAGACTGGGGTAGCCTAATAATTATAGCCGGTAGGGTATATGTATACATGTATAGATATATATAACAAATCTCCAGGGTACA
Source organism: Ascarosepion bandense (assembly GCA_037127315.1). Classification (NCBI taxonomy): domain Eukaryota; kingdom Metazoa; phylum Mollusca; class Cephalopoda; order Sepiida; family Sepiidae; genus Ascarosepion; species Ascarosepion bandense. The sequence goes on along the minus strand of JBBBDQ010002272.1, from coordinate 491,149 downwards.
ATGGGTGAATTGTCGCTATTTGCCTTGTAAAATTTTGCAAAGTAATAATAACAAAAGAACCATTCTATTTTCATTTAGAATTATCCACTTGGCAATAAATACTAAAAATATTATGAAATACATCATATAAAAAAAAAAGACTGGGGTGGCCTCATAATTATGGCCGGTAGGGTTTCGGCAAAGACATAAGAATAATCAAGAATCTCTACTGGCAGCAAACGGCCTGCATACGGACAGGTAACGACCTCAGTAGATACACAAAGATAGAAAAAGGCGTAAGACAAGGATGTGTATTTTCACCGGATTTGTTCAACCTATACAGCGAGAATATTTTGAGGACCCTAGATGACACACCAGGATTTGTTATTGGAGGCCACAACCTGAACAACATAAGATACGCGGACGATACAGTACTGATTGCGGACACGGAAAGGAAACTGCAAGATCTCATACAGAAAGTAGCAGTGGAGAGTGACTAGAAGGGACTACAAATAAACTTTAAGAAAACTGAGTGCATGGTCAGCAGCAAAAGATACAACCCAAAATGCCAAATACAGGTGGGGGATAATAGAATCAAGAAAGTACAAAAATTTAAGTACCTAGGAAATGTTCTAACGGAAAGTGCGACACGGAGATCCGAAGGCGAATTGGCATGGCAAAGGAGGCGTTCCAGAAGATGAGCAAAATACTAACACACAGGAAGATCTCAATAGAAACGAAGAAAAGAGTGCTAGACTGCTACGTGATGTCAGTTCTTCAATACGGCTGTGAATGCTGGACAATATCATCGAAAATGAGGACAAAACTGGAAGCGGCCGAAATGTGGTTCTACAGAAGGATGCTACGGATATCGTGAACTGAGCCTACAAGCAACGACGAAGTGTTAGAATGGCAACAAAAAGGAAATTGATGCTGAGCATCAGGAAGAGACAACTGAAGTTCCTGGGACATGCAATGAGGAAGGAGAGCCTGGAGAACCTGACACTGACTGGACAGAGGGAAGGAAGGAGAGACAGAGGAAGGCAGCGGATAACATATTTGCAGGGTCTGATCAGGTGGATGACGGAACGGGGGTTGCCAGGAGCAACAGGAGCAAACATACTAAGAGCCACAAGGGATAGGGAGACGTGGAGATCCATGATCGCCTACGTCCTGAAGGGACAGGGCACATATAAGAAGAAGAAGAAGAAGAAGAAGAAGAAGAAGGGTATATTTATACATATATAACAAATCTACAGAGTGCGATGGGTAAATTGTCGCTATTTGCCTTGTAAAATTTTGCAAAGTAATAATAACAAAACAACAATTCCATTTTCATTTAGAATTATCCACTTGGCAATAAATACTAAAAATAGTATCAAATACGACATTTCTTTTAAAATCTGGTGTGGTCTAATAACTATGGCCGGTGGTGTAAATAATTTTCAACAGAAATTTAGAAATATAAAAAGTTAAGGAAAAAATATTTCAGGCTTTTTAAAAAGTCACGCATGTTCATTCTTTACATTAATCACGATAAACACCAGCTTAGGGAAAAGTACTAATGATTTATAATTTAAACATACACACGTTCCTTTTATTCGTTTTTGGATCGGATAAAACCAAGGAAGGCGAAACGCGTAATCGTATCTAGTTTCAACAGGAATTATAATAATTATGTAATATTATTTAGGTTGATAAAATATTGTAATAATACTGCCCTTTTTGGAAACTTAATGCTGAAAAAGACATGCAATCAAATACAAAGTGGAAAGAGAGAGGAAGAGTTACACGGAGTTAGTTCGGGGGTAAAATATTGATTCGGTATAATCAATCTCCACTAGTTTACTTGTAAGTGGCGATTGTGGAACTCTCAAAGTGCAGGAGGCACTTAGGGCTGAGGTTTTTCTGAGGAGGGGGGGTCAAACTCATTAGCGTCTTCATTTTCATACAACACCACTATTGCATATACAACTTAGGAATGAATTTGAGTATAAATATGTTGCTTCACTAAATTAACTTGAATAACTTTTCATTCATAGTAATAGTGTTCTAATCTATTCTTGACCTATTTCCACTCTCAAACTGTTGCAAGACAAGAACAGGGGGGAACGCGGACCATTTGTTTGCTATATGCCTAGGATCATTTCCAGTACGGCAATACGATAGACCCACTAATATTGTTCAGAAGCTGGGGTCACATTATGAAAAAATGTGGTTTTTCACAAAAAAAGTTTTAGACCAGCCCTACTAAATAATCTTATAAACGAGTACATACGGCGATTTTTTTTTTTTCATTTTTTATTTTTCTCTATAACCAAGAAAGAACTCTCACCCCGTCTATTGAACGGGTGAAGAGGCTCATCCCTTTTTTCCTGTTTTGGATGTGGTTTCCGGTTTTCTCTTTTCCAATCTATTCACTCTCTTTTATTTTTTTTTTCAATTGGAGTAGATAGACTAAACTATCGCCCGGTTCACACTCCACCCACGTCTCTTGAACGGGTGAAGAGGCTCATCCCTTTTTTCCTGTTTAGGATGTGGTTTCCGGTTTTCTCTTTTCCAATCTTTTCACTCTCTTTTATTTATTTTTTTTTCAATTGGAGTAGATAGACTAAACTATCGCCCGGTTCACACTCCACCCACGTCTATTGAACGGGTGAAGAGGCTCATCCCTTTTTTCCTGTTTAGGATGTGGTTTTCGGTTTTCTCTTTTCCAATCTTTTCACTATTACGTAGCTCCCTGCACATCAGTGGCATTACTGCCTTGCTCGGGGTGATAAAGATTAAATGGAACAAAAAAAATAAGCTACTGGACAAAAATTAAGGAACGACGTTAATAATTTTAACTTTTAATTTACATTGTTAAAAAACTCGATGGAGCTTTTCAACAATAAGTAAAAGTTCATTCACCATTTGGAATTCGTTTTTAAGCAACATGGCAAATTCTACCCTCAAAACGCTCTCTTTTTTGAAGAAAAACTCATTATTGCTAACTCTCAAAAAAAAAATAAATAAATAAAGGAAATTTCAGAAATTTTAATATTGTTCATAGGTCTAAAAGTGTCGTTTATCGTGCAATTAGCAGGTATAAAACCGATAAAACGTTAGATGCAAAACTAAAAACCGGCAGACCTCCAAAAACATCGCAAAGAGGAGATCGAAGAATTGTTAGAATATCTACAAAAACCGTTTTGAAACTGCTACATCGATTGCCAGTAAATTTAATGAAAAGACAGATAAGATCTCAAGGGAAATGGTTGTTTGCAGGTTAAAAAATGCAGGATTGCATGCCTGTATTGCAGCTTTGAAGCCTCTCATTTCAAAGCGAAACCAAAGGGCACGCCTGAAGTATGCGAGAGAACATGATGTTTGAACTGACGCACGATGGGATACAGTTTATTTCAGTGACGAGTCCAAGTTTATTATATTTGGTTCTGAGAGCAAAACTTGCGTACGCCGTAGAACAGGTGAAAGACTTTGTGCTGATTTGGAACGACCAGATCAAGAAAACTTAAGTTTGGTGGCGGCAGTGTGATGGGGTGGGGAATGATTTAATCTGCAGGAGTTGGCCCTATCATCAACGTACGTGGCAATATCAATGCATTTACAAAAGGCTTCTTCAGCAGCATGTGGTACCAAGATTACGCCATAATCTTTCTGAATCTCTTATTTTCATGTAGGACAATGAACCTTGCCACACGGCTCAGAAGGTTATGGCTTTATTTGAAGAGAAAAAGGAATCGCCTTAATGAAGTGGCCAGCCCAGAGCCCCGACCTGAATCCAATAGAAAATGTTTGGAAGATAATTGAAGAAAGGACTCAGAAAAGAACCCCGAAAAACCAGGATCACATATGGGAGGGAATTACTGCTAATTTTTGCAAGAAATAAATTAGATTATGTGGTCGACGATGCAGAGAAGTCATTAAAATAAGAGGATATTTACCAAATATTAAATTTTGTTGATGTTTTGTTCACAATCAAGTATTAATAAGATCGTTCCTTAACTTTTATCCAGTAGCCTATTTCCTTTGTTCCATTTAATGTTTATTTTTTTTAAAAAAGACAACTATTATGTAAATTTTTGTAACTTTGTATATATATATATATATATATATATATATATATATATAATATTTTTTTTCATGCCACACTATTTTTAACTTCCTGTGTATGGATATGTTTTTGGGCTTCTTCCGGTATAGACATTTTGTAACATATTTGAATTAATAACTTTTTGTTTTGAGTTTTCGACCGCTGATGAAGCGGGAGTTTTCTCGCTGAAATTCCCATTCAACGAAATTAAATTTCGAAATTTTGGATTTATTTTTTTATAATTATTATATATATATATATATATATATATATATATATATATATGAATATTACTCCATCACTTTACTTTTCACCAGACTTTAAATTAGTACACGTTGTGTCTTCTTCATGCTTTGATCTACTATTCAACCACCTGGTTATTTATCGAAATCCTCGCCACAGAAGCGGGATGTCATATAAGTCCGGGTAGACTCGGGTAAAAAATACCCAAACCTTGAGGTCTTGTCTATATTTCCCCAGTCGAGCCTCTGCTCGTAGACACAGTCTCGTATGAGTCTCTACCCGCAAGAAAACAGAAAGTCTGACAAGCTAATGAACATTCTCAAATTTCAAAACCTTGATAAACAAATGACATTGTCACCGCTGTATATATAAACACATGCAGGATAAAATAAACCTACATTGAAACGACTAATTACAGTTTTGTTTTTTTCTGGTCTTTTTTTTTATTTTGTTTCTTCTAAAGTCTCTCTGAGTATATCTTAATATATATAGACAGGTTGCTGGATATATATATGTATATATATATATATATATATATATATATATATATATATATATTAGTCATCTACATACAAGCCTGTTTCGCTGTATCACAGCTCATCAGCGTGGCTAGACACATTCACTTGCTTTTGGCCGAAATCAAAACTCGACCAATTTGGTGTCAGTCGGAGTCGCTACCCCCTAAGCCATAGGCGCATAGAATCAGAGAAGGGAAATTTTAACGTGTTGTATATAAGCAGTGTATACACACATGCTAGTCACCGAAAGAAATCAATTCATTTCCGAAGAGTAATGATTATATCGCAGAAGTGGAAACTGTTGTAAAAATTTTCCTCTCTAGAGAGTTCAATCGTAATGAGAGTATATATATATATATATATATATATATATATATATATATATATATATATATATTGTTTTCACTTAGTCTTTCGATATATAAGCGATATGGCGTGTTAATAGAAGAACTATTAAGATGATGTTATCAGATTCCCAAGATTTAATATCTAATTTCCTTTTCCTCTTATCTATCTATCTATCTATCTATCTATCTATCTATCTATCTATCTTCTGATTATACAATTCTTTAGCTAGCTAGCTAGCTAAAAAATTGTCGATTCAAAAACGCCTATACTTTGATGCTGAAACGTAGAGCTTAATGTGACTAATAACGAAAGAAAAAATACGAATATATTGTCGTGACATGATTATGTTTAGAATTAGTCAATTTCAGCATTTAATTCATTAGTTTATATATATATATATATATATATATATATATATATATATATATATATATATATTTAACTCCCCTAAAAACGGAAAAATGTTAGGATGCTTGAAAAACTTAATAACAAATTAAATCTTTCTAGTCGACTGTATTTAATGAAGGATGTTTGAAAGAAAGTTTACTGCCCAAGCATACATTAACACACACACACACACACACACACACACACACACACACACATATATATATATATATATATATATATATCGGATGACTATATATATATATATATATATAATCCGTTGCTTAAATAAGACACACTACCACCTCCTTAAGTTGACACATGACATGTCACATATCAAACTAAATGCTGTAAAAAATGTTATCAACCAGTAACTTACAAGAACAACGAAAATTCTGATCAAAAACATAAGAATTCTATATAAATCACAATATCAGAAGCATCTTGCTATTCGACATGCCCTATATACCAAACATTTCCCTCCTACCATCAACCTTCCATTATTTACTAGTTGAAATGAAGTGTTGAAAGTTTTTTGACGTAGATGCTCATGTGAATTCTTGTCACACACACTATGTGAGGTCTTTTTTAAATAAACAGTCTTTTCTAAAAAAAAGAAAAAAAATCACAAAAATAAATTACTACATAACAGTCAAAACATGAAGACAAATAACATCAGAGACAAAAACACTATGGCTAAATAGACGTAAATGGCTCAGGACGATAAAAATTATAGAAATTTCTATATTCCTTAACTCCTACAAATAAAAAAAATGTTAGGATCCTGGTGAAAACTTAATAAAAAATTAACTAAACCTTCCTTGTCGGCAGCATGTAATAAAATAAATATACATATGTGTACTGAAATATGTAGATATTATAAATGTTGTGGATTCTGGTTGAGAAACCACACAAAATAAATAATAACAAAAGCAGATATGGAGATAGAAAATGTAAGTTATATTGAACTAAAATATACAAACTTGGTCACGGGTTAATCAATTCAGGAATACTAGGAATACTATTAGTAGAATCAATATATACAGTTTTGTAGTGAAAAAATATGTCCGGGTAATGTGTCTACATCCAAAGAACTCCAACTTAATATGCACCAAATTACTGACCAACTAAGCGACTGTACAACTACTTTGCAATGGTATTTTCCAACCTTCCCACGAAAGGTTAGATGTGACACAAGGTCATTTTATAGTGGGTCTTCCCGGCCATATAGCCGGGCCAAAAAATGTCTGTCTATTATTACCGAGTCGTGATTCTACTCTTTGGCGGAACCACGGCTGGGTTAGTGCTCTCTGCTCGGAAGCAGGGAGCACCCTCTACCCGAAGGCAGAGGGCTGACAGTGTCATAGAGCAGTCAGGCGAATGTCTAAGAGCTTTTGTATTTACTAGCCATCCCACGCAAGGCCAGATGTGACACATGGTCATTTTATAGTGGGTATTCCCGGCCATATAGCCGGGCCAAAAAATCCCTGTCTATTTTTCCCCAGTCGTGGATCTACCCTTCGGCAGAACCACGTCTAGGTTTGTGCTCTCTGCTCGGAAGCAGGGAGCGCCCTCTACCCGAAGGCAGAGAGCTGACAGTGTCATAGTAGCAAAGGCAAATACTTTGCAATTACTGTTTTCTGTATTGGCAGAATTATACGTACACATCAAGCGAGTCCATTCTTGTATCCAAAAAGGGGTGATCGCCAACAAATGTGTTTCGAAATATTTTGTTAAAAGAAAATATGAACAGGAAATATTTGTAAACAAGTATAATTAGTTTGTTTAGCGAAATATGAAATCTATATGTGCCATTACATGCGGAAATTTAATTAGCAATTTCATTTACAAAAATATTTTGCTGGCAATTATTTTTATAAAAAAACGTATTTTTTGATACTTCCATAGCGTTTTAGGCTAGTTTTTTTTTTATTGCATTTGTCACCTCCGTATGGTGAAACTACAATTTTGGCACAAGGTCAAAGTTTGGCGGGGGGGGCACAAAACTGAGGCTGGTCATCAGTAACTATCCTATACATACCTAATCCGAAATACGACCCAATCACACTATACAGTTCTCTTATTACTTTAAGAACTCATCCATCGTCTGATATTCCACCATATGCCAAAATACCACATGTTTTTAGTGGCCTAAAAAGAATTCTCCCGTGAATTTAAAAAATTTCTTCTTTTTACAATTTCATTTTTTTTTTAAATGTTTATAGAAAAAAATTATTTTCCTCGTGAAATGTAATGAAAGGGGAGTTGCAATGAAACAAGAAACACAAAATAATATACAAACATAAATAAATTGATGTTAGTTTGACCCGTCCAACCCACAAAATTAAGTGGCCGCTGTATTTGGTCTTTCAAACAAAATCAAGAAACTCTCTTGCTAAGGGAGATGGGAAAGAGAAAAAATTAATGGCTTAGGGGAAGCAAAATTCTGACCCAGTCGAGATGAAACAAGGAGATTCAAAACAAACTGTTGGAGATTGGGAATCTCGACATGGAGGAGCTGGGAACAACACATACTCACGTTAACTAGGTACACGAGAAAACCCATTGCTTTAATTTTTATGTAAGTTTATTTACTCTAAATTGGAGTAGATAGTCTAAACAATCGCCCGGTTCACACTCCACCCACGTCTATTGAACAGGTGAAGAGGCTCATCCCTTGTTTAGGATGTGGTTTCCGGCTTTCTCTTTTCCAATCTTTTTTACTCTTACGTAGCCCCCAGGGCATCAGTGGCGTTACCGCCTTGCTTGGGGTGATATGATTTTAAAAAAGAATTAAATGTCAGAAGTAGAAAAAAAAGTTTTCATCTGATAACAGTTGATCTTATCTGTTTTTTTAGACATGTATTCTTGGAAATTCATTGCATTCACTTACGCACAAATACCCTTGGGAAAGGTATTAATCCGTCTATTCCTTCCAGTTAAGTTATAACAGGACAGATTGAGTTCTATAGCCTTGGTCGGCAACCAGTCTACCAGTAAGCAATGGCAACCTACTGCGGGATAATCTTCTGCCCAGTCAGACATGGTCGCCCAAGCGTGTATCACGTATGATATTTACTCTAATCCCTACTGGGGAGAAATGAGACACAAGGTCAGTCATTTAATACGGAGACCCGATCGCCAACACAAACTCCTCAGCTACCACAACCCTGGACCAGGGATTCCTAAATATTTTTCTCAACTGTCCTCGAAAAGAAAATCTGGACCTCACTCTGCAAGAAGACAAAGAAGCAAGTATGTCATAGTCAGAATTTTCAAGTAAGATCCACCAGGTGAATTTGATAGTCTGTTATTCAATTGTATTTATCACCTCCTTGGAGGTGCGCAAAAATTGCGATTGGCACCCTCAGAAAGTGGGTGCCGTCGCGGGGTATTGGTAATAGTTTTCAACTAGCAATAACCGCGCCTCGGAAATTCCTCATTGGCTACGGTACCGCACCTGCGCAAAGCTGATCTTAAAGCGGCGACACCTTGGTACTGATAGTAACAGAGGCCATTCACATATCTGACCTGCCTAATTAGCATATGACTCAGTATTAATGTCTGCCATTTAAATAATTCAATGGTATATTATTTTTTATGCAAAACTACTGTATTTATCAACCGATTTGAAATAAGTTACAATAAAATAAATTATTCAATCGATTTATAATTTTATTTATAAAAAAAAAGTTTATTTCTGCTTTTCAGGAGGGGCAGGTAACTCTTCTTAGCTGAAAGAATGTTAATTTATATTTTTAAAACTTCATTTAACAACACACAGGAGGTTGGTGGATTAATGTTTCGTCGTGCAAACTGTTCTTACTGTTGCCAGTTTAATCCTCACTAGGTGCTCCATACTTCTGGCCTTGTACCAAACTCATCTAATTTTAGTAAGTTTGTATAGAGAATTTTAGCCGCCTGTCAGTTTTGCTAAATAATGAAGACCAGTCCTAAGTGGCCTGTTTCCCTTGGTAGCACCTGCGCAAAGCAATGTATTTATTACGTATAAAATACATAATTATGGCACAAGGCCGAAAAGGGGGAGGAGGAATAAAACTTGGGTTGGTCTTCAAGGACTCTATCCTATACCAAGCTAATCCGATTCACGACCCAGACATGCGTTACAATTTTTACAATCACCACAAGAAATTGTCCATCGACACACATATTTATCGTTCACCAAAAAGCCGCACCGCATACCGGGGACCTAAAAAACACCCCAAATGTACATAAAATTTTTTGGCTATGTACAATAATTTCAAAATATATTTTAAAAGTTTTTGCATGAAATGACATGAGGGGGAAGGGGTTATGACAAACAAAAATCCCCAAAACAAAAATCAATTTCAACAAAATATTGTATACATGATGTTAGCTGGAGCCAACACGCCCTCAAAACAAAGAGGCCACTGTATTCTGCCTTAAAAGACAAAATCAAGAAGCTCTTTTTCTACGGAGAATGGAGAAAAAGGACAAAAATAAATTGGGCTGGAGAATATATAATACTGACCCAGACGAGATTAAAAGCGGGGCAAAATAAAAACGGACACTGGGAATCTCGAACTGGATCATAACAAAGGAGACAGTGCTGGGAACAGGCTGGGATAAGAACATTCACTCACATTAACTAGGTGCACAAAAAGGAACTTACCTTAACCAAGGGATGGGTTCCAAAGGAATCCACTCTGATGGGACTAGCAGATCTAAAAGAGAAAATCAAGGCTAGCCCCGGTCACGCGCACCAGGCTCGCCGCATATATCCACCTTTTGCTGAAGTCTGTCGGAGTCAACAGTTTCCGTTCATTTCTAATCTTCATTTTGAGCTGGTGCTCAAAATATCGGATCAGATCCTGATCCGAAAGACGGTCGCCCCGCAAGACTTCCTCCAGTCGCGTCATCCAAATCACCATTCTAGCCGTGGCCAGTAGCGACAGAAACACCATTCGCTTCACTCCAAATTACAGGGGTGACGCATTGTCACAGGCGTATGCGCGATCAATGGACACGAGTTCACGCGGCGCGATACGAGCAGTCAACTCGCCGACACGGTCCCACAACGGGTGAACGCGCAAACAATGGTAGAAGGCGTGCGCCGACGTCTTCTTTAAACCAAGGTTGCAGCGCTCACAATCTGGCAAATCCGCCAGGCCCATTGCGAAACGATTGTCGTTGAGAGACAAGCCATTCCGAGCCAATCGCAAGGTTAGAGAAAACTCAGAGTTGCTGAGCCAATCCGATCCTGGCGCCCAAGACCAATGAGAGCGATATTCATCCTCCGACATGCCGAGCTTCCTCCGCAGTTTATCCTTCACGGCGCCCACCACTAATCCCCGATAGAAGATTTTCCTAGGCTGTGAAAGGTCACTGGACCGTGGAATGGCCCGCAAGGCCTTCAGACATTCGAGGAGGAATTTCGGCCGCCCCGAGGCCTACGGCAGCGCCTCGAGATTGGGGGAGTGATAGTGAGGCTAGGGAACATGTTCCTCACTACCCCCGCAAGCAACCGATCATCCGTCATCCGCCTGAGAAATGCCAACCTTGAAGCGAGCACGTGGCTCCTCAAGTGCGGCATTCCCAGAGCACCGAGGCCGTGGTGGAGGGAACGGGCGAGTCAGGTCTGTCTGAGGCCATCGCCTCCTCGGAGGCTAAAAACGTTGCCTGCCTGCAGTCAACTGTACCGGTGTTTCGCAACCGTACCAGAAACCTATGGCGAAACACTCAACTCGGTGGGTACAGTTGCCACCGAAAGGACAACAACGAGCGAAAACAGAAAATCGTTACCTGCAAAAGCACCGAAACCGGTAATCCTGCTTCTCGACAAGGAACAGATACTACACTTTGATCAGGATCAAAAGACAAGAAAATCCAAAGGAAAACACCATTTATTCATGGAAAATGCATGAATTGTGGCACAAAGCCGATAAAGTGAAGGGGTAGAAGGTGGTCTTCAGTTAACGATCCTATACCTAGCTAATCACTATCACGACCCGTTCACTCGTTACAATTTGCTCAATCACCAAAATCCAAGAGTAAAATTTTGATAATTGTATTAAATGATAGTTGCAAATATATAAATTGCATTTTTACGTAGATTGAAAGATATATTGCTGACAAAATACTGAAGCTTATTTACCAGGAGACAAACCGGGTGATATTTATGACACGTGGTCTTTTGGTTTGCTCCGACTACCGACGCACTTACGATTGAAATTTGTTATACCAGATTCTGTCGCAAGCACCATGACGGACCTCAAACTGAGTGCAAGGAACAGTGGCAGACTGCGTTTAAAAATATTGGTTGCCAAGAGACAAAGATCTCCCCCACCATGACTATAATGCAGTCATTTAATTTTCTTAATGAAGAAATAAAATTTTCAAAAAAATATATAGAGAAAAATGGTGCAATCAAAATTATTGTGGAAAAATATCTATTTCTCAGTAATTACAATGTACACGTTGTTATTTTTTTTTATTGAGCGGTATATAAATTCCGGCCTTGTGCCTCATCTATGTTAGGCATGGAAAATCATAATACTTATCGTGTTTAGGGTCTACGGCTATATCGTGTTGAATACACCGGTACCCGTCCGATCACTGAAGTTAAGCAACATCGTGACCATTTGGGAATACCAGGTGCTGTAAACGTAAGGACCAAAAATGGTCCACCGGTTTGGGGGGTTGGGTGCAGGGCTAACAAACCTGCCCCTGTAAAAAACAGTTTGTTACAGAAACAGCAACAAAAAGATGCTGCCCTATGCACCATCTGGGTGTGATGGATAAATGATGATGATCTTGTTTAGGTCCTGGGTATGATGGTAAACTGCATCCGGCAGCAAGGCCTTTGATTAGAAGGTTGTGAGGAGTATGGAACCACATCTTAATTTCTGTTGTTCGCAGATCCACCCTGACCCGGGTTGGTAGCATTTGTTAGGGTCCCAGCTATGGGCAAGTAGTTAACCCCCAAACTGGGGTCAAAACACTATGAAAGTATAAAAATAGACTTTTATAGAATATATATATATTTTTGAATGAAAAATTTATTACCATAATATATTTTCGAAGGAAATATGCCTTAATAAGTTTTTGAAGGAAAATAAATTATTACCAGCAATATATTTTTGGATAAAAAACTAGAAGATATCTTTAATTTTCTAAAATAAAAAATAAAAAATTTCATGAAAATTTGACTAACTTAACCTTCTCACTCTAACTGAACATAAAAAATACCTTAAAATCCTACCTTTTGAATATTAAATAACCTACAGAGGTTGATATGCAGTTAAACAAAATTCAAGTTCAAACTTATCTTGTTTAGGGGTTCGCTCCGATCAAGGGAGTTTGAAATTAATATTAAATTCAAGTCCCAACGAAGGCATTTACCTTGGAACTGACTCTCATTTGAGAGATGGATGGATTTGTAATCTCATGCAAAAGCATCCCCAAAAGCGAAATTGGCGGGAATGTTAAATCCATTTAGTCAACAAAAAATGTAAATATTTTGCCCCGTAATTTTGAAACAAAAATAAACGCAATGCTGTTTACAATGTCACACAAAACATCAAATCACGTTTACGTTAAAAGAAAATAGATTTTTAATGGAATTTTTGAACAATTTTGAAACAACAATTTTTTATATAATTATTTTTTTTATATAACCGAGTTTTAAATGAATTTATTCATTTAATATTAGGAACATTATTGCATCACGAGATTTGATGCTTGTGTGAGAATTATAAACATTGCGTTCCAAGTAATTTAGCAGCCATCTTCGATTAAAATAAGAGGTACTCACATTAGGTGTGCTCAGGTTTTGTAGATTTTTTCACATGCCTCCTAAAAAAAGAGCTCGGTTAGGGCGTATGAACGCTAAAGATGCGGCAGTCGGAGCAAAAAGGGCAAACTTCTATCTTATTTATTACGAACTCCACTTCCTGCAAATATTTTTTATTCATTTCCAGATCAAAGAACCCCAACCCCCATTAGAAGGAGACAAAAGTATGACCGGCACTAAAACTACAATTTATACCCCGTTCGAATACTACAGCAACATGTATTCAAAGCCTTCTTAATGCTGAAAATTGTTACTAACCGCCTCAGCTCTCCTTTCCAACTTTCAATAAATGATTTTCATCTAATCCTCTGTCTACATTGGGCATCTTCTCCTACGACTAAAATATTCTGAGTTGCACGGGCAACGCCGGGTTATGATGCTAGCGATATTATAAAGTTATTTCTTTTTATTATTAAATGGTTGTTTGTGTTCGTTTATTTATTTCATTTTGATTTGATACTAGCAGTATAACCCGACGTTGCTCGGGTGTAATGAAAGCGTTAACACTAATCCATAGTCCTAGAGCTCAGACTCTTTGGACGTTGGCACGAAAGACTAAAAAGCAATAGTTGTTTCCAGTTAAAGCGAAAGCGTAGACTGAAAGAAAAATGAATGGATGTAAGTCAATATTTGATTTCCTGGTATCGATATCAAATAAGTTTTTTCGTTATAAACTGAATTTTGAAGGCTAAATAAGTCCTCTGAGTAAATGGTAACATGGCTGAGACTAAGAACTACAATTATACCTACTTAGAGCCAAACCCGAAGCAAAAACTAAAATAAAAGGGCTGAAAACAAATACAGACATACAGGCAGATAAACAAACACACTCACACAAACAAACATCTTGCCTTTTATATATATATATATATATATATATATATATATATATATATATATATATATATATATATATTCGATTTTCTGCACTATTGTAAGAACTGCAACCTTGAAACTTCTGAATATCGTTTCTTTGTCTTTGTCTATGTGTGTATCAAATTTGATTAAAATCGGACCACTCCTTCTATAACCCGATTTTTTCGATTATCGATTTTCGATATTTACCGGAGTAACCTCGACACTAAACCTAGCTAAAAACACTCGCAGACGTTTCTAGTACAACTGTGTAAATTTTCAAGAAAATCTGTTCAGCCGTTTCGGAGTCTATAGGATACTCCATTTTGATCCGACTCATCCCGCCAGAAACCAAATGTCTATCGATATAATTAAGTTCAGGTTATGAATGGCCATAATTTCTCCAGCACGATGATGAAAATTACCTTAACTGAACCCACGGAAATTATTAATGTTTCTTTTTTCTGTAATACAATTATATCAGTTAATTTAGCACAATTTATAAATAATTAATTCAATATTAAAGAAAAGCACATGCGAGAATAGTCAGTCATTACGTGCCATACGTTATACACGCTTTGGACGATCATGTCGCGAAAGAAACATGACTGACTGGGCAGAAGATTATCCTGCAGTAGGTTGCCATTGCATTCTGCGGTAGACTGGTTGCCAGCCAAGGCTATAGAACTCAATCTGTCCTGTTATTTGGCTTATAGCTAGAGGAGGAAGAGATGTATTATATTATTAAGTAGTAATTAGTGGGGGATCAGTTTATTACTTCATAATAATAGAAAACTGATCTCCCACTTTATGCCCAGTAAAAGCCTTAGTCATGTTTCCAACTATTATATTCACTCAGTCAGTTAAGCGGCATACGTGATACACGCTTGGGAGATCATGTCTCGAAAGAAACATGACTCACTGGGCAGAAGATTATCCTGCAGTAGGTTGCTATTGTTTTCTGCGGTAGAATGGTTGCCAGCCAAGACTGTAGAACCCAATCTATCCCATTATTTAACCCATAACTGAAGAGAGAGACGGATTAATAGAGTTCCCAAGGGTATTTGTGCGTAACTGAATGCAAGGTATTCAACTGGAATTTAGACTCGGCAGCCCGATTTGTCGTTCCGAGTCGATATCCATCGCACCACAACGCACATCCTGCGAGAATAGAGCCTTGCTATACTATAACGATCTTTGTAGCCCAGTAGTGCATTGCTAGTGAGCAGTGACCTCTGCCATCATCTCGCCAGGCCAAAGACGATTTTTACTGTACAACGCGTATAGCTCTTTAGGGACTGGGGACCAGACGAACTATAGCAGTTATGAACCAGTAACTTAGAGAGTCCGGTTAGAAGGAGATAACTCATGACTGCCAAAAGAGGCTACACGCAAAGATATACCCTAGTGATTGTAATAAAGTGCTCGGTTTGAACTTCCCAGCACATGAAAACGGCCGGAGCGTACAACGGCCGAAACGTCGTACAAATGACAACAAAGATGAGGACAATAGTCTGAATAATGTAAATACTGTAAATACTACAGGGGCCCGACAATATTTTTCGGACACTTTAGTATTCGACTTTCCGAGTACCATAGAGTGGCGAAATTCCTTCAATAGAATAGCATAAACATATAAAGACAATACCTGTAATAAAAATGGAAGATAATCGATTAGGTAAGGAGAAATATTTATTTTTCATCATTTTTTGCAAAACACACGCGACATTATTTTTCGGACATCGTTGAAAAACTGTTAATAGTCTGTAATATCACCTTTCTTCTCAATAACTTTTATCAATCTCTCTTCATAATGATCAAACATATGCACAATAACATCTCTACGTGTTTCTATTAGTTGTTTTTTGGCATCTAGTATCCGTTCCCATAGTTGAGCCTCTTTCGTTATTTCAGGTCCATCATAGACAAGTTGCGCAAGCATTTCCCAAACATTTTCTATTAAATTTAGATCTGGGCTTTTTGCAGGCCATTCCAAAGTAGTCATATTCACTTTAGCCATCCATTCTTTCATGAGTTTTGACACATGGATGCTGTAATTGTAATTGTCTTGCTGTAGAACGAAATCATTCCCTGTCTCTCTTCTTATCCTTGGTAGGGCTTTCTCGTCCAGCAACTGTTTGTAGCTTTCGCTGTTCTGTTGCCCTTTCAGCCACTCCAACCATATATTTACATTAGCAAAGATCATACCCCAAACCATAACTCCTCCTCCTCCCATCTGTCGTTTGTTCAGTACAGCAGGCTCACCCCTTCTCGACCAAGTACACCATCCATCGGGCCCATCAAACTTGAAACGCTTCTCATCAGTAAATGTAACCTTCTTAAAGTCAACATGCTTTGTTAACCACCTTTTAGCACACTCCAGTCTTGCTCCTTTGTGTTTCTTTGTTAGTGTAATTTTTTCTTAGCCTTTGCATACTTCAAACCAATCCTATGCAGCGTTCTTTGTACTGTTCGGACGTTTACATCCAATTCACATTTCTCCTTCACTTTTCTTGCTGTAACTTTTTCTCTAGATGTCAAAAGCCGTGTCACAGTCCTCTTCATTCTCCTTTCAGTCCTCTTGCCAAGTGATCTTTTCCGTCCTCTCTTCTTTTTCCGCTCGGAGTTTGTCTTCAGCATGTATTCGACCGTTGATTTCGACAGCTTCAAATCCATTGCGATCGTTCTGATGCTGAGGCCATCATCCCGCTTCTTCCGTGCCAAACAAGCGACTTCTTTTGAATGCATTTTACCTCATTAAACTTAATTGTTTTGCCAGTAAAATAGAACAGATAATTGATTCTAATGATGACAGCTAAGTGTACAAGCAGAAGATTTGTATACAGCAACATATACATGAACTTAGCTCTTAATAAAATAGGATTTTTTGTCATGTCCGAAAAATAGTGTCGCGCAAGTTTTCGCAAAAATCACAAAAAACTAAAATTATCAAAGCCAAACTAAAAAAAAATGATTACACTAGTAGTGGATTTTCACTCCTCAACTACGTACTTACAATCTCAAAAGTATTTTGGAACTAGTAACCACCTTGATGTACTTTTTTCAAAGTGTCCGAAAAATATTGTCGGGCCCCTGTACCTTATCTCAGAAGTATAGACAAATAAAGGCTTCGGTTTGAAATTCCTAGCACCTGAAGAAAGCCTGAGCGTATAATGGCCGAAACGTCGGACAAATGGCAACAAAGATGAGGCCAATAGTCAAAAAAAATGTAAGGACTGTAAATATTCTCTCATTTTAGAAATATAGACAAATAAAGGGTTCGGTTCGAAATTCCTAGCACCTGAATAAGGCCGGAGCGTTCAACGGACGAAACGTCGTACAAATGGCAATAAAGATGAGGGCAATAGCCCGAATAATATAAATACTGTAAATACTACCTCATCTCAGAAGTACAGACAAATAAAGGGTTCGGTCCGAAATTCCTAGCACCTGAAGAAGGTCGGAGTGTATAACGGCCGAAACGTCGTACAAATGGCAACAAAGATATAGACAATAGTCCGAATAATGTAAATACTGTAAATACTACCTCATCTCAGAAGTATAGACAAATAAAGGGTTCGGTTCTAAATTCCTAGCACCTGAAGAATGTCGGAGTGTATAACGGCCGAAACGTCGTACAAATGGCAACAAAGATATCGACAATATTCCGAATAATGTAAATACTGTAAATACTACCTCATCTCAGAAGTATAGACAAATATCGAAATAACTGAATTATTAAACCTACTTTTGAATTACTGTTTTATTCTGAAGGCAAGAAAATCGAAAATTTTAAAAGGTCTTTTAGAGCACGAAAAAAAGCAATTCCTTTGACTGTTGAATCTAACTGATATATCCCAAAAATAAATTCTGTAAAGTTAAAAGTTTCACTGGATAACACTTATTTTTTTTTTCGGTTTCCGTCCATTTTACATATATTCAATTGGTTAAATCTCCAAATTATCCTGTTAATTAGTTTTGTGCTCTTGCAAATTGATTTTAATTTTTTAAAACGATGTATACGAGTTATATCTATTATTCTATCATAACAAAATAAGTATCTTATTGATTTATCAAAGATTATCAAAATAATTGTTCGTAATTAATTCAGATTTTTTGTAAAGTAAATGCTGAAATTGTTTTCTGATTCTATTATAGATTTTCTGTAATCAGTTAACATAGACAAATTTTCGCAATATTATCTAATATTTATGGTGAATAAAATGATTTTTCTCTATTTAGTTATTTTCTGTTATTTTTTTCTTTGTATATTTTCTTTTTTTTTTTTTTTTAATCATCTCACCCCAAGCAAGGCATTCCACTGCCACTATTGCGCATGGGGCTACATAGGGGAAGGTAAAGAGAAGGAGTGGTTAGACATAGGGAATGTCAGGAGGAAGGTTACTGATGAGTAAGGATAGCGAGGATGAGGGTTGGGCAGATGGGAAGAGTGTTTGATAGAATGGGAGCAGGTTAGTGTGTTAGGAGGTGTCTATTGACCTTACATTTAAACTCCTGGAGATTGTAGCCGTCGGGGAAGCAATCATTTTGAAGAGAATTCCACAGTCGAGAAGTGCGAGGAAAGAAACTGTTGGAGTAGAAGTTACGGCTGCATTTTATCGGTTTCACTGTAAAAGGGTGGGATCTAGTTGCTAATTTAGTATCTCGTGCAAATTCGTATTTAGGGGGCACTAGTGATTTAAGTTCATCGGAACAGAAGCCGTGGAAGTATTTATAGAAGAGACACAGGGAAGCCACGTCGCGCCGGTGGGAGAGAGACTGCAGGCGGTCTGCCAAGTCGGTATCTATCACATTACAGACCCTCATCTGAACCTTATCGAGAAGCCCGAGGAGAACAGCAGGAGCACCCGACCAGATATGGCAGCAGTATTCAATAGAATAAATCTAATAATACTTAGAAGATAAGAGTAGATCAGTGCTGTCAAAAACGACGGTAAAATATTTATAAAGATGTCGTCTAAAATGACGGTAACTTATATATTGATATACATACTAGTGAGTATCTTGCATTAAAACATAAGAAAAAATAATACGAATCCCTGAACGTGACAGGAGGGATATATGAATATATATATACTTCAGTAATGAATCGAGTTCTCCCGGTGACTGGCGTGTGTATACGCCGCTTATATACAATACGCTAAAATTTCCCTTTCTCATTCCATGCACCGGTGGCTTAGGGTTAGCTACCGCGACTAACACCAAATCGGTTGAGTTTCAAAATAGGCTGGAAGCAGGTGGACGATGAGCTGTGATACAGCGAAACATGATTGCATGTGGATAACTAATATACACACACATTAGTCATCCACATATCATCCATGTTTTCGCTGAGTGTATCAACAAAGTAGTAGTAACGTCTTGTTTCTCTCTTTCTTTTTGTGTACGGCGAGTTGGTGAAGAAAAAGAAAGAGAGATAAAGAAAACAGCACGAGGAAGAAAGTGTGAAGGTTCTAATACGTGTCACGGGGACAATTGAATCCGAATGGAAGTCTACTGTTTTTACTAAATTATGCTGGTTTGACTGGTCACTGCTCCCTCGTACACGGGCAAAATGTACAAATTGCCAATTCGGATCACATTGTCAACTCCCAACGCAAACTAATTTTTTGGCTTGAAGAAACATGACACGTGTTATTTGAGAGTCCAATTTGTTGTTTTCTGCAAATCGCTCTCCTTTCATTGGTTAATATATATTTTCACCTTTGATCGTGAAATTTTTGGTGGATTTCTTTGGATCGCTGCCCTGGGTAAGGTAAGTCTCTTCTTGCGCACCTAGTTAACGTGAGTATGTGTTGTTCCTGGCCTGTTCTCGGCTCCTCCTTTTGTTATGATCCATGTCGAGATTCCCAACCTCCCACAGTTTGTTTTTCAATCTCCTTATTTTATCTCGACTGGGTCAGAATTTTTCTTCCTCTAATCAGTATTCAATTTTTTCTCCTTCCCATCTTCCTTAGCAAGAGAGATTCTTGATTCTGTCTGAAAGACAGAATACAGCGACCTCTGCATTTTGTGGGTTGGACGGGTCCAACTAACATCAATTTATTTATGTTTGTATATTATTTTGTGTTTCATTGCAACTCCCCTTTCATTACATTTTACGAGGAAAATAAAATTTGTATATATTTTTCTATGAACATTTAAAAAGAAAATGAAATTGTTAAAAAAAAAAAAAATTTTTAAATTGATCGAAGAATTCTTTTTAGGTCCGCTGAAAGCATGGGGTATTTGGGTATATGGTGGAATATCTGACGATGGATGAGTTGTTATGGTGATAAAGGAATTGTATAGAGTGCCTGGGTCGTGTTTCTGATTAGCTAGGTATAGGATAGTTACTGATGGCCAGCCCCAGTTTCGCGCCCCTCCCCAACTTCGGCTTTGTGCCAAAATTGTAGTTTATCTGCAATTGTACCGTAGCCGATGAGGAGTTTCTGAGGCGCGGTTATTGCTAGTTGAAAACTATAACTAATACCCCGTGACGGCAACCACTTTTCTGAGGGTGCTAATTGTAATTTTGCTCACTTCCACGAAGGTGAAAAATGCAATATAAAAACAGACAAATTAAGTCAAATGTTGTCTTTTCACTAAAAATTTAAATATTAAGATTTATTTTTTCTCATAACATAACAATTTCTGTTTATAAGTCTTCAAGGATTGACCTTCCAATTAACTCAATTTGAGCTATTTTGAGGCACCTCCTGATGTTTGCATGCAGAATGTTATGACCCTTGGAAAAGGAAACTGACAAATTTCGTTAGTAAATTATCAATCGAAACTGAAATTTAATTATTTGTCATTATTTACCAAACTAAGGGTCGCCTAATTTGATTTAAAAAATGTTTTCCAACGAAATTGAGTGATCGGTTCAATGTTTCTTTTTCTAAATAAGATTCTAATATGGAAAATCTAAATTCCGTTTCTATTTTCTTTGAGGGTCAACTTTTGATAACGTTTTCGTTTCTATAAATCTCCCTAATTTCTTATACGTTTCATATATATATATATATATATATAGATAGATAGATAGATAAACTTATTTATAAATGGAACTTTGTGTGAGTGTGTGTGTGTGTCTGTGTGTGTGTGCATCCGTTACCTATAGACTCCGAAACGGCTGAACTGAGTTTCTTGAAAATTTACACAGTTGCACTATAAGCGACTGCGAGTGTTTTTAGCTAGGTTTTGTGTCAAGGTACCCCCGATAAATATCGAAAAGCGATAATCGAAAAAATCGGGTTATAGAAGGAGTGGTCCGATTTTAATCAAATTTGATACACTCATAGACAAATACATAAGAAACGATATTCCGATGTTTCAATGTTGCAGTTCTTACAATAGTGCAGAAAATTTATAATATATATATATATATATATATATATATATATATATATATATATATATATATAAAAGGCAAGATGTTTTTGTGTGTGTCTGTTTATCTGCCTATAAGTCTGTATTTTTTCAGCCCTTTTATTTTAGTTTTTGCTTCGGGTTTGGCTCTAAGTAGGTATAATTGTAGTTTTTAGTCTCAGCCATGATACCATTTACTCAGAGGACTTATTTAGCCTTCAAAATTCAGTTTACGACGAAAAAAACTTATTTGATATCGATAACAGGAAATCAAAATTTGACTTACATCCATTCATTTTTCTTTCAGTCTACGGTTTCGCTTTAACTGGAAAAAACTATTACTTTTTAGTCTTTCGTGCCAACGTCCAAAGAATCTGAGCTCCAGGACCATGGATTAGTTTTAAAGCTTTCATTACACCCGAGTAACGCCGGGCTATACTGCTAGTATATATATATTATGATCATGAATGAAGAATACGCCCACTTTTCGAGAGGGTAATAAATCAAAATAGACAGATTTATTGCAATAAATTGGAATTGCAACACAGACCTTGTGATTCGGAGCTTATATACGGCAAAAGGCCGAAAGTATGGAGTGCCCAATAAGGATGAGAGGGAAAATCAGAAGTTGAAACAGCCTGCTATCAACGCTGTGTCATCTGAATATCTTTTGTTAAGGTTTTGTTTGCCAATATTCCTATTCTAATTGCACTTGTTGCTCTAATCGTTAGTTTGTACGACCGTTGCGCCTTGCCAATACCACATATGCGTTATTACGTTATGATCACGTGGTACAAGGAGAAAAACACTACTTGGTTTCAGTGAGAAAAGGAAAGAAAGTAATATTTATAGAAGTGTTTAACGTCTTCAGCTAATATCGCGTAAATAATGGACTATTCCATTTTGATCGAGTGAAGATAAAAAACAGATAAAACATATAAAAAACATATAAAAAACATATAAAAAACATATCAAAGCCGATGCTTGGTTTCAATGAAAAAAATTAAAGAAATAAGTGAAGATAGAGGTGTTTAATGTCTGTTCCAATGAATTGGATAAAAGTTTGTCTATATTTCTGAGATGAGGTAATATTTACAGTATTTACATTATTCGGACTATTGTCCTCATCTTTGTTGCCATTTCGACCGTTGTACGCTCCGGCCTTCTTCGGGTGCTAGGAATTTCGAACCGAACCCTTTATTTGTCTATATTTCTGAGATGAGGTAGTATGTACTCTATTTACATTATTTGGACTATTGTCCTCGTGTCTGTTGCCATTTGTACGTGCTAGGAATTTTGAACCGTATGTGCGTTGTGGTACAGTGGATATCGGCTCGGAACGAGAAACCGGGGAGCCGAGTTCGAATTCCAGTTCAATCCACTGTATTCACTTACGCGCAAATACCTTTGGAAAAGGTATTAATCTGTCTCTTCCTTCCAGTTATGGGTTAAATAGCAGGACAGATTGGGTTCTATAGCCTTGGTCGGCAACCAGTCTACCGCAGAAAGCAATAACAACCAACTGCGGGATAATCTTCTGCCCAGTCCGTCATGTCTCTTTCGAGACATGATCGCCCAAGCGTGTATCACGTATGGCACTTAACTGACTGACTGACCCTTTATTTCTCTATATTTCTGAGATGAGGTAGTATTTACAGTATTTACATTATTCAGATCATTGCCGTCATCTTTGTTGCCATTTGTACGACGTTTCGACCGTTGTACGCTTCGGCCTACCTCAGGTGCTAGAAATTTCGAACTGAACTCTTTATTACGATCCCTGGGGTATATGAAATTCTTGTCGGGAAGCCTCGATTGGAAGCCATGAGTTATCTCCCTCTAACCCTGAAAGTTACTAGTTCTCCACTGCTCACAACTCTAAGAGTCATGCCAGGAACTAACCAACATCTATATCCACTGAGCCATGTGTCCTTAAGAACAAGAGCAACTGATTTTTTGGGACTTATAAACCTAATGTTCAGTAACCTTTTTTTTTTCCCAGAGTTCATATTGCAATTTTTTAATGTTAATGTCTTTCTCTAGTATTTCTTAGCAGAGCTCAACAAAGATGAAGACAATAGTCCGAATAATGTAAATACTGGATAAAGAAGTTAAATTCAAATCTTTTAAATATTTAATGATGCGACATTTTACAGATATTTAATTGTTATAGATCCCCAAAATGTTATTCAATCATTAACTGAAGAATTAAAATTCACCAAAAATCTAAAAGAGGAAAACTGTAAACTTTCTATGGGTTAGAACGCTTCTTCTTCTATGTGCAGTGTCTCTTCAGGATGTAGGCGATCATGGCCTTCCACATCTTCCTATCCCTTGTAGTTCTTAACACGCTTTCTCCTGTTTACCTTCCCAAACCTCGCTCGGCCATCTATTTGCACTAGGTACCTTCACTTTTCAGCATGAACTTTCGATACTTAATTTTAAAATGAAATTTTTAAAATGAAAAAACATTCTTGAAGATTTCATTTTAGATTTAATCAAAAGCATAATGATTAAATTTATTATTTCCATTAAGCAAAAATGTCTGGTGTATTTCTGATAGAAATTATATAGATTTGAAATCACATTTAATTTCAATTTCTTAAATTTTCTTAAAAACGGCCATTTTCTTTATTTTAACCCTCTAGGGCCATTCGTATCATATTTGATACAGTATGAAAACAAGCCTTGAAAGAAATATTTTCCTGAAAAATTTCAAATGAAAGCAGTACTGACTGCTCAGTCAATGAATACCAAATGTTTCCTTATAGGGAAATACCAAATGTTTCCTTATAGGGAAATACTGTATCAAATATGATACGAATGGCCCTAGAGGGTTAAGAAATTTGTAAACAAAAAAAAAAATTCATCGATTTTAAAAATATTTCAAAAGATTTCTGACACTTTATTTTAATAAAATTAGAAAACTGAAAGTTAAATTAAGCTGATTTAAAAAAATATTACATACTTTTGCATGAAAATGTAATATACAACAAATTATTAACGATTGGTCGTGTTCATCTGATCGAAGGTTTGACGGATTCTTGACTGATTAGTCGATGACATGCCCCAAAACAACAATTTTCATAAATCTAAGTGAAGGAACAAAACTCTTAAATTACGTAACCTTTTCATAATAATGGTAATTTCTGTCTACCATACATGAAAATAAGGTAAAGTAAAATAAATGAAAAATTATTTTAAAAATAGGGAAGCGTAACTACGTTTATTAATCTTTGCAATTTTGGACTCGTACATTTCGTTTCCACTTAATTACTATATCACATCCAATAAATACCGTATTTCAGAATTTTACACGATTTTTAACTATTATAAATTATTATAATTAAAATGTAAAAAAAAAATGAAAGAATTCTTTTAAAAATTCATTATTCATCAGAAAAATTTATTTCTTCAGACAATAATGTCCTAAATATTACTTATTTACAAAAACAATTAAAAGCTTTTCTAATTAAGTAATGTCATAGTTTTATTGGATTCATTATTTTTCAATTCCATGCAGATTTTCAGTTAAATGGAACAAATTTGAAAAAAAAAAGTAGGTGATTTACAATCTTCAATGACTCCTACTTTTAACAAAAAAAAAAATAATTTCATGAAATAAGAATGTTCTGTGCAAAATTTAATGAAATTAAGTGGGTGGGAGGTAACACATTTAAAAAAATTGTTTACCAAGATTTTCTAAAAAAAAGCATTTCAAAAATAATTTCATTCATTTGTGAATAATTTCTGAAAATTTAATTAAAATAGGACAATTATTTGATTTGTACAAGAATTTTCAAATTAATGTGTTTTTAAGAGAAAAAAGCGCAAAAAAATCAATGTTAAACTTTGTAGAAGGCGATGACGTAAACAAAACAAGAATTTTAACCAAAATTTCGAACGTGTTAAAAAAGATTAAAAAAATTAAAAAAATAATTAAAAAATTCTTTGATCTTTCCTCTTAATAGTAACATCAACATTTTGACGATAAGATTTTTATTTTCGTTAATTTTGTGGCCTTTTGCATTATGCTATGCTGTTTTTCCCGCGAATTAGTAAAGGTACCTAAAAGCGATGTGCGTTGTGGCGCATTCGATATCGGCTCGGAAAGAGAATTGGGGAGCCGAGTTCGAATTTCAGTTGAATTCATTGCATTCGCTTACGCACAAATACCCTTGGGAAAGGTATTAATCCGTCTATTCCTTCCAGTTATGGGTTAAATAACAGGACAGATTGGGTTCTTTAGCCTTGGTCGGCAACCAGTCTACCGCAGAAAGCAATAGCAACCTACTGCGGGATAATCTTCTGTCTAGTCTCTTTCGAGACATGATCACCCAAAGTATATATCACGTATGGCACTTAACTGACTGACCTAATTGCACTAAGTAGACTAAACTGAGAAGACACATCCTTGTCGTACAGCCATTCTATTTTTTGAATGGTAAAAAAATGACTTGAGGAAATGGATAGAAGAACGAGGTTTGGAGGGGTAACATGAAAAAGCGTTTTAAGAGTTTCTTTGGATAGGGAGATATGGAAGACCATGATCGCCCACGTCCTAAAGGAATGCGAGGATAAAAATAATTTGTTGCGCCATTTTGTAATTTGGTTCATATTTTTATCTTTCACTATTAGAATCAGCATTTGAAACCCAAATCTAGTACCAATAGCAAGTATGCAGCTATTTTAGCCACTGGGGAGATTGATGTTTAGGTAGGAACCCCGATAATCGTATTGGGAATAGTATTAGTGTCGTTCGCGAAAATCTTAGTGGCAGCAACATCTTTAAAAAAGCAGGAAAAAGAGCCTGTTATTATGTTTCGTCTCTGTGTCGCCATCGTTTTCAGTTCCTGCAGCTGGTATTCTGCCTGTCGAGCGTCGTTTACGAGTCTGGCGACTGGGGTGTTTGTTGGATCGAGAGCTTTGATGTGGTAGGAGTCTACCGGTCTGGACGGGATGCAACTCCTTTTTACTGTCACGCTTGACGTCTATGGCGACTCAGCTACTCGGATGCGTCTGCGCTGAGACAAACAGCAGTACCGCTCCAAGTTTCCCGCCTCCCAACCCTTCAAAGATGGCGCTCTCTCCGAAAATTGTATCTGACACTGGTTGAAGGTCTGGCTAGCAATGCCTTTGGTCAGTGTCAGAATATAATGCTTTGTTTGTGTGGGTAGTGCCTCGTCCGGATTCCTTGACACCGATAGTTCTCATCGATAATTAGAACTGAGAGTACATCTGGATGTTATGTGAAACAGGATACTGGTCTTGCTAATAATGCAAGGCGTTAAGTGATATTTAATAAAATGCAAACCAATTCAAGCAATTTATTACATTCGCTAAAACCTATTTTCCACCCTTTTCTTCGAAATAGAATTTTGCTTACGTTTTATACACTGGCTCATAAAGAATTAGTAAGTGCAATACGTGATACATGCTTGGGTGATCATGTCTTGAAAGCAACATGACTGACTAGATGTTCCTGCAGTAAACTTAGCTCACTGGTGCCCCTATATATATATATATATATATATATATATATATATATATATATATTCGAGTCATAAGATTAGCAACTAGGTCTCACCCTTTTACTGTGAAACCAATAAATTGTAAACGCAAATTTTACTCCATCAGCTTAATTTCTCGAACTTCCCGCCTCTGGAATTCCCTTCCATTTACTAGCTTTCCCGACAGCTACAATCTCCAAGAATTTAAATGTAAAGTCAATAGTCATCTCCTATCACACAAACCTGCATCCTTTCTCTCATACTCCTTTCTCCGCCCACTCCACTCTCATCAGTATTCTCTTCTTTTTCTTACCCACTTTCTGATACTCCATATAACCTGTCACTCTTTCTCGTAATTTTCCTCCTATGTAACCCCTGCAAAAGAGTGGCAATAAAATACCTTGCTTGGGGCTATATGATTATAAAAATAAAAAAAAAAGAAGTAGGATGTCATTACTTTATACGCTAGACTGGTTGCCAACCAAGGTTATAGAACCCAATCTGTCCTGATATTTTACCCATAGATCGAAGGAGAAGAAGCAGGTTACTATATTTTTTAAGGGTATTTGCATGTAAGTAAATGCGAACCGATATCCAATGCACCTCAACGCGCATCCTAAAGAATACTGCTCGTAAAAGTCAGCGGCAAGTGTGATTAGAACTACATAGGGTTGAGCTGGTTAGGAGAGAGGAACTGATTTAGACTGGAAATTCTTGAGAATGCTGCTATCGAATCTTATCAAA
The DNA here is from genome assembly GCA_037127315.1 of Ascarosepion bandense. Lineage (NCBI taxonomy): Eukaryota > Metazoa > Mollusca > Cephalopoda > Sepiida > Sepiidae > Ascarosepion > Ascarosepion bandense. The sequence goes on along the minus strand of JBBBDQ010002272.1, from coordinate 463,267 downwards.
ATATAAATCGTCACCTCGCATTTTTTCCACACATTTTTTTACCTGAAATAATGGTGGGGTCAGTTTGTCAGACAACGTCATTGTAAATCGATCCTCTGTTTTGAAACCACTCGCCTTGGGTCGCTTTGCTTATTTTGATTTCGTTGTTTTTCATTTTTTTTAATTTTTTTTTTTAGTTTTTTCAGCGAATTCCGATCGATTGTTACTTAAACTTTCCGATTTTCAAAAAAAATTTCAAAAAATTGCAATATTTAAACAAATTTGTTGGGGGGGGTCAGTTTCTCATACAACGTTAAAGTAAATCGATCCTCCATTTTCAAACCATTATAAGGTTGTATGAGAACCTGATCCCCCCTAAATTGTTTAAATATTGAAATTTTTGCAATTTTTTTTTTGGTCACTCGAAAAGTTTAAGGTGTAAAAGATAATATTGCACTGAAAAAAGTTTTTAAAAATTGATAATGAACAGGTGGCGGTAATGTCGTACCGGCGACTGGTTTCAAAATGGAGGATCGATTTACTATAACGTTGCATGAGAAACTCATCCCCCACCAGAAAATCTTTAAATATTGAAATTTTTCAATTTTTTTTTGTCAATCGTAAAGCCAAGGGCGTAATCGATAGTAAAAAAAAAAAAAAAAAAAATGAAAAACAACTAAGTTAAACGTGGTGGTAGTCTGTGTCAGGTCCGCCATATATTTTTCTTACGCCACCGACGTAAGATAATATATATGTATTTATTAATATATATATATATATAAATAATACCTCTGGTTATAATACATTGAGCACTGTTTAATAAGCATCTAAGTAATATTTTAATACATGTGTGTATTCCCATCTGTATATTTATTTATGAACACACACACACACACACACACACACACACATATATATATATATATATGCGTGTGTGTGTGTGTGTATTTAGGCCTCAAATTTCTTTTAAATATGTCAGATTAAATAAATTCTATACATTGTGTTTACTCTTTTAATGAAATCCATCCATACTCACGAATAATCTTGTGCGTATTATAATTGAAAGATGTAAGAAACGGGCTATAACATTGACAGATGATTTTATTATTCATTTCCCGATGTTCCCAAGTACTTTCTTCTTCAGAGGTCTGAGTTTTGCTAACAAAAAATAGCCGCAAAACTGTGTTGCTAAAAATTATAGACACACATATATATATGTGTGTGTGTGTGTATATATATATATATATATATATATATATATATATATATATATATCACAACACAAAAAAATCCTGTTTCCGAACAATTTTCTTCTTCTTCAGGTAATATATTAAAAAATAAATCGTGAAAATGATTTATTTTAGAAAATATATGATGAATTCATGGTTATTCAGAAAATTAAGGAGGGATGGTTAGAGGAAGTTTCACAATATGATTGTAGCTTTGTTAATGTTGCTCAATCAAAAGCAAACCGACAATCATATTGTTCAACTTCCTTTCAACCATTCGCTCAAAACTTTCTTAATAACCATGAATACATTTCATATTTTCTAAATAAAACATTTTCATTATTTATTTTAAAATATGACTTGAAGAAGAAAAGAATTGTTCTGAAAGATGAGAATTTTTGTGAAATGATATAATGGTTTGATACACTATTGTAATAAAATTAAAATATGAAGCTGTAATTTGTATTGAGCATTCTTTATGGGCTATCTGTTCTTTCAATTTCTTATAATATATATGTTGTGGATCTTCGTCGCCAATTCGTTGTGGCAAATCTTAACGCAACTCTTCGTCGCCAATTTGTTGTGGAGTTGTTGTGGCCAAACTTCGCCGGAAACTTGTGCCGAAAGTAAGACATGTAAATAGAAATAGTAAGTCCAAACGGTACAGTTACGCTGCTTATTGCCTGACTAGTAGCTGGCTTTAACTGCGTACTAGACTGTCGTCATCTTCCCTACTTAACTGTTTACTTAACTGCCACGCAGGTAATTGTATATAGTAAGAGGAAGAGTCCATTCCTCGTAGGAAGGCGCCATAACAATATATATATATATATATATATATATATATATATATATATATATAGTGTAGTATTGTAACAAAGTTGTGGAACTCGTAGTTTTTTTTTACCTGCTGTTCATGCATTTACTTTTATAAAGAGTGCTCGATACAACGTAGAGCATTATATTGTAATGGTTGTAACAAGGGTTTATAAATTCATAATATCACTTCACAAAAGCTACTTTACGTGTTTCTCATCGGGTGACAAATTTGTAAGATTCCACCCGATGAGAAGCACGTAAAGTAGCTTCGAAACGTGAAAATTTTTGTGTAGTGATACTATGAATTTATAAAACATTGTAACAACTATTACGTTATATATATATATATAATTCCAAGTGAAGAGGACTCAAGGTATTTTTATTTTATTTTGAGTGCTCTGGCATTTATTTTATTATAAACAGTGCTCAATATAATGAGTATTATAGAGCTTAATATAATATAATTATGTGGTTATATCTCAATTTTACATTGCGACATGGACATTTCTATGTTTCGAGATAGGTTCTCATCATCCGGCAATGTTGGTGTGGTTGTGCAGATGATTTACATTTAAAAAATCTTTTTTTTAATAATCTGCACAACCACACCAACGCTGCCTGATGATGAGAACCTATCTCGAGACATAGAAATTTCCATGTCGCAATGTAAAATTGAGATATAATCATATATATATATATATATATATATATATATATATATATATATATATTGGGGAAGTTGTTTTCTAAAATCTTGGCTCTGACAAATACACAGCAATAATTTTATCTCTTCTTGACAGGTGTGATCATATTCTACTCAGTGTATAGATTGATTCTAAAAACCGTTCCATAGAATTTTTTTTTTGCTATTAGAAGGAAGACTGGAACAGTTTTCGGTTTTCTATGACGGAAGCTCCTCTTCGTAACTTCATAAAACATACTGCCTCCATAACCACTACCTTAACCTCCGAACCTTGAAATCAAGTGTTTTATAACCGCAAAGAAAAAAAAATCATCCCTGATTTATCCCCTGAATGCGTTGTAACCGTAGCTCAGTGGAACGACAACTTCAAAATCTCTCGTAAAGAACGGTGTAGTCTGGGCCTTAATTCTTTCCGGACCGTTCGTAATCACCGTAAAACGCAAAGAGCAGCTACACGCGAGCTGTCCAGGCCAAGATTGAAAAGAAACAAATTGGATCTCGTGAATTCTGGAATTTATCGTAAATAATCAGGCCAATAGATATAAATATATAAACCTGTTTAATTAAAACAGAATATCTACTTAAATATGTCTATCGATCAAAAATAATGTTCAAACATATATATATTTCTTTATTTATCTGTAAATTCAGATAAAACTTAGTGGGGAAATAGCCATTTTCAACATGTCATTTTAAGGCAAGCATTCTTTAAGAAAATGAGTCAAAAATTCCGAAAATGAATTTCGTTGAATGGCCATTTCAGCGAGAAAATTTTTCAAATATATTTGACTCTGTAAATAGATAATATTATTTACGTCGAACCCTCCACCTTGATCAATTTTAATATTAATAAAATTAATATTAACAGGATCGGGTTTTGGGATTTTATCGATTTGCTCATCTTTTTTTATTTATATATATATGTATATATACGTGTGTTGTGTGTGTGTGTGTATGTGATTAATGCAAAGAATTCGTCATTCGCAGGTGCCGTTTTCGATTTGATGGTATATCTGCCTTAATTTGCGGTTTAACATGTGCACAGGGTTTGGCTTTTTCGGAATGGTGGTAGGCGCCGTTTTATGACTTTATGTTATGTCTATCTGCTTTAATTGGAGGCGTGTTTATTGCTACATTTTCCTCCTCCAGTATTTGTTTCTCGTGTGATCTCGTGTGTGTGCGTGTGTGTATGTGTGTGTGTGTGTGTGTGTGTGTGTGTGTGTGTGTGTGCTTGCTTGAGTGCTTGAGTGTATTATATTATTGTGTATTTTTATGCGTATACTTCTTGTATACTTGTATTTCCTTCTATGATCATTTTATATATACATATATCTTCATACCATTTCCTTCTGTCATGTGCGCGTGTGTATGTGCATATATATATATATATATATATATATGTGTGTGTGTGTGTGTGTGTGTGTGTTCCGGTATACAGTGTGTTGGAGTGTGTGTGTAAATATAGATGCGTGTGCGTTTGTAAGCATATATATATATATATATATATATATATATACAGAAAATCTATGCAAGAGCCAACAGACCTACCTAAGTTTCAACCTTCGGCTCGTCGAATGGTGAAACCTAAGTAGGTTTGTTGGCTCTTGCATAGATTTTCTGTCTTTGTTGCTCGACTTTCGTATTGAGTGTTTTAGTGTTAGGGTTTCGTCTTGGGGTTTTTTCTTTCCTACGAGTATTTGACTTTTTCTTCATGTACTTCGTTTGTTTCTTTTTTTACTTCCCCTCCTTTTCCTCCCGAGTTCGTCCTCGGTGGGTTATTCAAGACGATCTAAATTATAGTATAACTATTACAAGTATTAGCAGAATTATTTCTGTTACTATTAATATTGTTATAATTACTATAGGTATTATATATATATATATATATATATTGATGCATGTTTCATTAAATAATCTAGACAATTTTTGTCGATTTATTTTATGTAAATTCGTTTCATATCGTCTGATAAGCTTAATAGCATTATCGTTGAAAGAAGAAATAAAATCACAATATTGATACATGTTATTTATTTATTTATTTTTTAATCATATCTCCCTAAGCAAGGCGATAACGCCACTGATGCGCAGGGGGCTACGTAAGAGTAAAAAGATTGGGAAAGAGAAAGCCGGAAACCACATCCTAACCAGGAAACAAGGGATGAGCCTCTTCACCTGTTCAATAGACGTGGGAGGGGTGTGAAGTCTATCTACTCCAATTAAAGTCTATCTACCCCAATTAGTCTATCTACTCCAATTTACTTCTTTCTGAGCTTTCGGCTTCCATCAACCATTATCAAAGATGACAATTATATTGAGCGTATTAAACAGTTCGTAAACGAACGATAGTAGTAGTCGTCTATTTTGTTTGCATGGAAGATTTTCAAAGCAACGGTGAACACATGCGTGTGTGCTGGAAGCGAAAATCACACTACATCTTGTGACGTCACACATGACCATATATATATCTATATGGAAAAATAAAAACAAGTTTAAGCCAATTTATTCGACTTTACGTAGGTGCCTCCACAAATTTGCTGATAAAAAAGCATAGTATGAAGAAAAAAAGCCCCTTATTAAACAAAAACAGTTTTATCAGTAAAATATTCATGTTATTATTGAGAGAATAGATCAAAATATTTAAAAATTATTTATTAAAAAATGATTAATTGTTTTTAACACGTTCGCACTTTTGGTAAGAAATCTGTTTTTTTTTTTTTTCGTCGAGGAGTGACGCATTTTTAAAATATTACGCAAGTCACTTCTTTGCCAATGAAAAACACGTTAATTTGGAAATTTTGGCAAAAATTAAATAATTGTCAGATTTTGATGCAAATTTCCCGACTTATTTACAAATGACTGAAATAATTTCTGAAATTATTAATTTTAGAAAATCTAGATAAAAATAGTTTTTACATATGTTTCCCCCACACAAACAAATTAATTTCCTGAAATTCTAGAAATTCGCAAGAGTTTGCTTATATACCTTATATTAATTAAATTCAAGAGTTATTGGGGAATGAAAATTATATTGAGCGTATTAAACAGTTCGTAAACGAACGATAGTAGTAGTTGTCTATTTTGTTTGCATGGAAGATTTTCAAAGCAACGGTGAACACATGCGTGTGTGCTGGAAGCGAAAATCACACTACATCTTGTGACATCACAAGTTTAAACTAACTAAAATTCTATAAAGTATTAGATAATTGCCGAAAATATTGTGTTAAAATTTTAATTTTACTATATTTTTAAAAACAAAATACGAATCATAAGATAAGGCGACATAAAATTATGTCAAATTCGTCTCCCATACTTAGCATTGTTTGACGGCTTTCATCTGTTATGTCTGTTATCGCCTTGATAACACGACAATAACTCCCTGATAACAAGTCTACCGTAATTAGTAAAGTCTTTTATCGTACATTTCAGGCAGTAAGCAGGTAATACTTGTTTTAAATCATATTAATTTGCTAATTTGAATAAAATAACGTGTCAGCGATGTCTATTTTATTTTTGCAAGTTTTTGTTTTTAGAAAACCGAGAATTGGCATCTGTTTACAAAATATCTCACTCGATCAGAAATGGCCGAAAAATTTAATTTTTTTTAATTCTTAAAAGTTTTAGATTCCAATTAATATAATTTCGGTTTGAAATACACCAAAGTAGTTTGCTTACTAGGATTAGTAGATTTAATCTTAAGTATTTGTTATTTAATAAAAGTATTTGTTATTTAAGAAAAGTATTTGTTATTTAATAAAAGTATTTGTTATTTAATAAAAGTATTTGTTATTTAATAAAAGTATTTGTTATTTAATAACAGTATTTGTTATTTAATAAAAGTATTTGTTATTTAATAAAAGTATTTGTTATTTAATAAAAGTATTTGTTATTTAATAACAGTATTAGTTATTTAATAAAAGTATTTGTTATTTAATAAAAGTATATGTTATTTAATAACAGTATTTGTTATTTAATAAAAGTATTTGTTATTTAATTAAAGTATTTGTTATTTAACCTTACGTAATCATCTAATTTTATAATGTATTAGAGCAAACCACATTCACAAATAAAGAGTCCGCAATCTACTTTAAAGATCGCATAATGACGAGTAAATTCGACTTAAGTCGCCTCTCCTGGAACGAATTACCAACGTAAGGTGAGGTATACCTGTAAATAAATAGAATAGCGGATGTGCGTTGTGGATATCGGCTCGAAACGAGAAATCGGGGAACCGAGTTCGAATTCCAGTTGAATTCCTTGCATTGACTTACGCGCAAATACTCTTGGGAAAGGTATTAATCCGTCTCTTCCTTCCAGTTAAGGGTTAAATAATAGGACATATTGGGTTCTATAGCCTTGGTCGGCAACCAGTCTACCGCAGAAAGCAATGGCAACCTACTGCGGGATAATCTTCTGCCCAGTCAGTCATGTCTCTTTCGAGACATGATCGCCCAAGCGTGTATCACGTATGGCACTTAACTGACTGATTATTTTAGGGACATTTTGAGACTATCTGTAATAAACATGAGAGCATGATATCTTGTTCATTCTAAGGGCAGTCATCATTGACGTAACAAATCTTCCTAGTGTGCCGTTGACCAGTACCATATTTGTGCTGTATTAGTTATGACCACTGGTTTAGAGGGCATATATATTTAAAAATCCAGAAAAACTATTTAAATTAATATTAATACTTCGGAAGCAATTGCAGTTTAATAAAAGGCATTAATCTCCTAAAAAATAAACAAACTGTAAAACAATATTAATTTTAATTAATTTAAGAAGTATTTAACATATATGATATCTTTCGAGACATGATCGCCTGAGCGTGTATCGCGCATGGCACTTAACTGATTGACTGACCTAGAAATAAGCAATGTAATAAATCAATCAATAATGTTTATTATTTTTGTTTTCAATTTTCGTACATAAATTCTTCCTATGTTTAGGTTTTATTACAATTTTAATCATCGCTTTTTAAAGTAATGAACATAACCGAGGAGAGAAGGTAGTTAAAATGTTAGCAATGTCAAGAAAAAAACGTCCATAAATAACATTGGGTATTCACAGGATAAATTGAAAGCCTAAGCAACATATCGTGTCTGCCTAAATGGATAGCGGGACATGTTTTAGGAGTGATAACAAAAAGACAAACTTTATTAAGAGCTATAAAGAACAGGAGAAAAGGCCAAGATCCCCAACATCCTGAAGAAAATGATAATAAAATTCACCCCTCATTTAAAAGTGATGTGTTTAAAATATAATAGCATCATTACTTAGCCGATTAGTCTCTGCGAGATAGTCAGTTAAGTGCCATACGTGAGACACGCTTTGAGTGATCATGTCTCGAAAGAAACATGACTGACCGGGCAGAAGATTATCCAGCAGTAGGTTGCCATTGCTTTCTGCGGTAGACTGGTTGCCAGCCAAGGCTATAGAACCCAATCTGCCATGTAATTTGTCTAATAGCTAGAGGGAGAAGAGATGTATTATATTATTACGTAGCAATTGAGGGATCAGTTTATTACTTCATAACAATAGAAAACCGATCCCCCACTTTATGACCAGTAGAAGCCTTCATCATGATTCCAACTTTTATATTCAATCAGTAAGTAAAGTGCCATACATGATACACGCTTGGTCGATCATGTCTCGAAAGAGACATGACTGATTGGGCAGAAGATTATCCAGCAGTAGGTTGCCATTGCTTTCTGTGGTAGACTGGTTGACAGCCAAGACTATAGAACCCAATCTACCATGTAATTTGTCTAATAGCTAGAGGGAGAAGAGATGTATTATATTATTACGTAGCAATTGATGAGGGATCAGTTTATTACTTCATAACAATAGAAAACAGATCCCCCACTTTATGACCAGTAGAAGCCTTCATCATGATTCCAACTTTTATATTCAATCAGTCAGTAAAGTGCCATCATGATACACGCTTGGTCGATCATGTCTCGAAAGAGACATGACTGACTGGGCAAAAGATTATCCAGCAGTAGGTTGCCATTGCTTTCTGCGGTAGACTGGTTGCCAACTAAGGCTACAGAACCCAATCTGCTCTATTATTTAACCCATAACTGGAGGGAAGCGACTGATTAATACCTTTCCCAAGGGTATTTGTGCGTAAGTGAATGCAATGAATTCAAATGGAATTCGAACTCGGTTTCCTTGTTCCGAGTCGATATCCACTACACCAGAACGCACATACCTGCGATATAGAACATAACTTAATGTTATAAATGAAGGCGACAAAAGATTAATACTGCCGGTGCTAATCCCGGAAAAATGGTTAATACAAAACAATGACAAATTATAGATACTTTAAAAACGTACATACAGGTAGCAAAGCTGATAACAGTTAACGCCAATTAGAAGCAGCGGTTTTAAAGAACGTCCAATAAAGAGTAATCTTCGTTTAAATTACAGTCATACGTGTTCGCTTCCCACCCTCTCTTCGCTAGAAAATTCTTCACGATTTGGAGATAAGCTGAAATCGTAGCATAAGGTTAACAGCGTCGACTCGACTGCCATCAACTGTAAGCTGGGACCCTAGGGGTGCTGATAGCTAAAGAAAAACATGCTATTAGATGACAGAAAGCCATGCTTACCGCTTCAAAATGCCGATCAAATAACGTTAATTTTGTCGGATTGTTTATACTGACGGGACCTTTATAAACAGGGGAACTGTCAAAACTATAGCACCGAAGTTGCGATTGATATAGCTGATTGCGACTGAGTGGCGCTCGAGAGGCTTGCGTACGCTTACCCTCAGCAGTTGAGCTGTTTGTGATGTGGGAGAGGAAGGATGGAAAACAGAAAATTGTAGAACTGACAAGAACCATAATGAAAAAAAAAGTACGAGGAACTCGTCGGGGATTGGGAAATGTTGGAAAGAAAATGTATATCTAAACTTATTTATAAATGAAACTTTGTGTGTGTGTGTGTGTGTGTGTGTGTGTATCCATTACCTATAGACTCCGAAACGGCTGAACCGATTTTCTTGAAAATTTATACAGTTGTACTATAAGCGTCTGCGAGTGTTCTTAGATAGGTTTTGTGTCGAGGTACCCCCGATAAATATTGAAAATCGATCATCGAAAAAATCGGGTTATAGAAGAAGTGGTCCGATTTTAATCAAATTTGATACACTCATAGACAAAGACATAAGAAACGATATTCAGAAGTTTCAAGGTTGCAGTTCTTATAATAGTGCAGAAAATCGATAATATATATATATATATATATATAAAAGGCAAGATGTTTGTGTGTATGTCTGTCTGTATGTCCTTTATACAAATCCACAATTTTTATCCGAGTCTCACCAAACTTCATACAAATATTCTTTAGGCTGAGTCTGAGCTCCAGGACCATGGATTAGTTTTAAAGCTTTCATTACACCCGAGCAACGCTGGGCTATACTGCTAGTTTCTGTATATGCTGGGGTATAAATATAATAAAAAAAATAATTTTTCTTATATACCGTATATAAAAGGAGAGGCTTGAGGCAGCAAAAATGTGGTTTTACAGAAGGATGCTGAGGATACCATGGACAGAGCACATGTGAAACGATGAGGTGTTGGAAAGGATGCAATCGAGAAGAAAACTGATAATAAATATCAGGAAGGGACAAATGAGGTTCTTGGGGCACGTAATGAGGAAAGAGGGTCTGGAGAATTTGATACTCAGTCGGATAAATGGAAGAAGAGACAGGGGAAAGCAGCACGAGACGTACTTGTTAGGTTTGAGCAAATGGTTGACAGAGCGGGGCTTGGAAGCGATATCAAGAGAAATATTACTGGGAGCGACAAGAGACAGAACCAAGTGGAAATCCAGGATCGCCTACGTCCTGAAGAAGAAGAAGAAGAAGAAGAAGAAGAAGAAGAAGAAGAAGAAGATATGCTGGTATTATAAAAAAAAAAAGCAGTTTTGTTTTTATATACCGTTTAAGCCAGCGGTATAAAAAACAGTAGCTACGAAGCCAGGCGAAAAAAAAAAATGTGAACAATCAGTTTAATAAGTTACATAAGAAAGCTCATCGTCCAAATGCTGTTGAATAGGGCACGCAGCAGAATAAGGCCGGAGATAGGACAAAAAATAGTGCGGGTTCGTTGATGGGGGTGGGGGGAAATAGATTTCGACAGTCACTCTTAGTCTCTGCGCCGACACACTCAACAAAACTGCTCGACCGACTCAAAATATTCAAAACACCCACCTGCCGAGATTGCTCTTTTTTTTTTCTTTTTTTTAATTATATTACCCCAAGCAAGGCGGTAACGCCACTGTTGTGCAGGGGGGGGGGGGGGCTAAATAAGAGAAAAAGATTAGAGGAGAGTGAAGAGAAGGACGAACCAGGTAGAAAGGAGCAAGAGAAGGAAGGGAATACAGGTGTGATGACAGTTGCAAATGTGGAGAGAAAGGAAAGGATATACAGGGCGGTGTAGAAAGAACTACGGTCAAGTAGTTAAGAGATGACTATGCATTTAAATTTCTGGAGGTTGTAGTTGTCAGGAAAGCAAGAATAAGGAAGCGAGTTCCACAGGCGGGAAGTGCGAGAAAATAAGCTGCAGGAGTAGAATTGTCGTCTGTATTTGGTTAATCTAAATGCTAATGGGTGGGACACAGTTGCCAGTCTGGTTGCACGAGTAAACACCTGTTGCGGAGGCACCAGTGACTTAAGTTCGTTGAAGCAGAAGCCATGGAAGTATTTATAGAACAGACAAAGGGAAAGTGGCTGTAATTGAGCCGCCAATTCGGTACCTATCACATTACTGATTCTCCTTTGGAGCCTGTCGAGAACACGGAGATGAACAGCGGGGGCACCAGAAAGTTCGGAGAGAAGGGTTTCATTTATGCCCGAACGCGCTCGGTGAAAAGTAAGTAGACCAAGACCATATAACCCTCAAAGTAAAGGCCAACGCGACAGATATAATGGAATAATCTGGAAAGCCTTTGAATTAGAAATTGCTGATAACCTGATAGCTGTAATGAATTGGGAACAATTACTCCCGACGGCCCTGCATGATATTAAAACGCTGCTATGAACATCTTGAGATGGAGGAAAATAGATTTCGATAGTCTCTCTTAGTCTCCGCGCCAACTCACTCAACAAATCCGAATCCTCCACCTGCCGAGATTACTCGTTTTGTATTAGTTCTAGCTGGCCGAAATTTGCATATGTTACACGTTCGTAACAGGATGTGCGTTGTGATGCAATGGATATCGGCTCGGAACGAGAAATCGAGGAGCCGAGTTCGAATTCTAGTTGAATCCATTGCATTCACTTACGCGCAAATACCCTTGGGAAAGGTATTAAGCCATCTCTTCGTTCCAGTTATGGGTTAAATAACAGGACAGATTGGGTTCTATAGCCTTGGCTGGCAACCAGTCTACCGCAGAAAGCAATGGCAACCTACTGCGGGATAATCTTCTGTCCAGTCTTTCGAGACATGATCGCCCAAGTGTGTTTCACGTATGGCACTTAACTGACTGACTGACACGTTCGTAACTTATAAATTACACCCGTCAAGGACCCTCGTGCTCTTATTGTTGACTTTTAGGCGTCTCGATGTGGTGTAATGGTTATCAAGCTTGTCTCGCTAGACAATCACTACAATTGAGTAGCGAGTTCGATCCTCACTGGGTGCCCCATTATTTCGCCCTCGTTCCACATCTAAGCTGTGCTTAAAAAATCGCTTATTGTTGACTTCCGGCACTCTGCTCGCGAAATGGGTAACAAGAGAAAGGGTGTTAGCTGCAAGAGATAAGGAGATGTGGAAGGCTGTGAAGGGACACGGCACATGCAAGAAGAAGCTATGCTGGCGTACAAGGCGACGTGTAAGAAGACACAAATTTTCACGTTGATATGCAGGTTTCAGGCCATACTTTTCGTATAAGGCGACCTCCTCTCTCCTGCTATTCATTTCGTGGTTCTCGAAAAAACCCAGAGAAAAATCTCCAATGAAATGGATCCTCACCTGATTCACAATTAGATTAACCAAATGCAGACGACAATTCTACACTGAATCCATCGCTTGTCTCGATTGTGCTGGAGCAGATAGACACATTTCGCAAGTGTTTACGAACTTTTGGGACAACCTAATATTATTCACACAAATACTAACGTTACCGATTTATAAACACTCACGCTTTAATATATTTAACCACCCATGAGTTTCTCATATACACATTTTTCAAAATTGTTTAAGTGTATTATTTTGCAATCATGCATTTAAACAGACATTGATACACACTTTCATTTAAAATAAATGTCTATTGCTTTCATTCTACGTGGCAAATACATATAAACAGGAAAGCATCCCTACGCTTAAAGTGTACATCTATTGCTTTATTGCACGTGACACGTATCTGACGAATAAAATCAAGTCCCAAACAACATTCCAATTTACTTTTTAAAAAAAAATATATATTATTTATATATATATATATAAAATAGATGTAAAATCAATTCAATTGTCTATCAATGCAATATAACATCAATAGAAAACACCACTATAAATAAAGCGTATATCGGATCTACAAAGAACAACTTTAAGCAGCGCTGGTACATGTAAATAATTTAATTAAAAAACAGCTTACATCGAAACCAAACATCCCGTTCTGCATATTTTTGGAAATCAAAGGACACAAAACAGAAACCCAAACTAAAATGGAAAGTCCTGGAAAAAACTAGAACCTGCAACTCGCTTAATGACTTCTGCCCTTTATGCTTAAGTGAAAAGCTACACATTCTAAGGTACCCCAACAATGGCGAACTATTGAACCGTAGAGACGAATTAGCAGTGTTATGTAAACATCGAAAATATTTTTCTTTAAAATTTAATTAACAAAAAATACCTCATTCGCATGAAATAATCCCCTCCAAAAAGGTAATTAATACCCATGATTAATCATCAAAATGAAAACAAAAAACAAATAAAAACGAACATCGTATAAATAAAAGAAAATAAACTCACACAACATTAATAGCAACTTTATTCCGTCCAATCATAGATAGTAATAAAATAAAAAGTATCTACCTTTCTTAAAATACCTTACATCCCAATATAAGAATTACCTAGACAAAACTAAAAAGTGACCTGTCCAAAACTATGCTACTCGAGCACTCCTCTCCTAACCCAAGGCTGTATCACTATGGCTACAAACTGTCGGCTAAATCGTACTAAACTCCCACCACATTCACTTACATATCATATTACCAAAAATAAATCATTTTCACCATTTATTTTTCATTGCAACTTATCACCAGATGAGGAGCAAACATAGCTCCGAAACGAGAAGATCTTTGTGTAGTGATACTATGATTTCATAAACCCTTGTAACAACCATTAGAATATATATATACATATATATATATATATATATATATATATATATATATATATATATATATATATATTCTAATGGTTGTTACAACGGTTTATGAAATCATAGTATCACTACACAAATATATATATATATTGTAACTAAGTTGTTGAACTCGTAGGTTTATTTACCTTTTGTTCATGCATTAACTTTTATAAAGAGTGCTCGATACAAATGTAGAGCGTTATACTGTAATGGTTGTTACAATGTTTTTAAATTCAAATTTCTAAAAAAAAAAACACCTGAAGATGAAGCCAAAAACATAATGGGTTGGCTTCGAAACATGAGAAATTTTTTGTGTAGTGATACTATGAATTTAAAAACATTGTAACAACCATTACAGTATATATATATATATATATATATATATATATATATATATATATATATATAAGAAAAATTACGACAGGCACGTTCTTTCATGGTGAATCGGGGGTATAGTCCTTTTTCAGGCGAACCATCATCAGCTTCCGTTTTTATTTTACAAAGGATTCTACACGAATGATTCGTGTAAAATCCTTTGTAAAATAAAGACGGAAGCTGATAATGATTCGCCTGAAATAGGTCTATAGTTCCGATTCACCATGAAATAACGTGTCTGCCTTAATTTTTCTTATAGTTGCTCGATATGCATTTATATGCATATATGTTTAGAGCTCTCTTAGAGAGTTATCCTACCACTGTATGTACAGGACACTCCTTTGGATTCTTCTATACCCACACTGCATGCTGATATATATATATATATATATATATATATATATATATATGTATATATACATATATAAAATATATACATATAAATATATACATATATAAAAATATATACATATAAATATATATATAAATATATATATATATATATATATATATATTATAAATTATATTTTAGAACATGTACAATTTTTTTTATATATGTATATCCACTACAAATTGTAGATTAGGTTTCGACGTTGGACTTCCAATGTCTCATCAGGTGGTGTGGAAAGGAATGGAAGACCTCTTTTTTTATATTTGGGAATTGTGTGTGGGGTGTTGGCGGGGGTTAGCGATAAAGGAATAAGTTTTGTTAATTGTCTGTTAGAATTTTGAAGAAAGTGTGGTAGGTAGGGGATATAGTTGATTCATGAAAGTGTTTTTTTAAGACCGCCTGGCAAGCCTTTATTCACAGAACTATATTATGTATCGAGCACTGTTTTAAATTAATGTTTTGGACGCTGTAAATTTTTCTTCGTTCCTTATTTACTCGGATATATATATATATATATATATATATATATATATATATATATATATATATATATTATACAAGTATAAATGTTTTTCATATACACACATACTATCTCTCTCTCTCTCTATATATATATACAAATATGTGTGTGCGCGTGTGTGCGTCGAGTGCGTGTGACAATGTCTTATAAGGACTTAAATATATAAACATATATATGTATACATACACACGCAAACAGACCCACGCGCACAACACACAAGCAAGCATACACACATATATTCATTCTTGAGTGTTTATACATTACCGGCCATAATTATTAGGCTACCCTAGGTTTTTAAAAGAAATGATATATTTCATACTATTTTTAGTATTTATTGCCAACTGGATAATTCTAAATGAAAATAGAATCTGTTCCTTTGTTATTATTACTATGCAAAATCTGACAAGGCAAGGAAGCAAAGAATAACTCGTTCGAATCACCCTAAATTTGTTCATTCTTTCATTGATGAAATTGAAATATAGGTAATTATTAAATATTTATAAATTCATTTGATTCACATTCAATTGGAGTAGATAGACTATATTATCGCGCGGTTCACACTCCACCCACGTCTATTGAATAGGTGTAGCAGCTCATCCCTTGTTCCCTGTTTAGGATGTGGTTTCCGGCTTTCTCTTTTCCAAACTTTTCACTCTTATGTAGCCCCCTGCACATCAGTGGCATTACCGCCTTTCTGGGCGATATGATTAAAAAAAAAAGTTATTGTGCAGTATTAAGAAAGGAACCATTCTATTTTCATTTACAATTATTCATTTGGCAATTCATACTAAAAATAGTATGAAATACATCATTTTTAAAACAATGGTGTGGCTAAATAATTATGCCCGGTAATAAATATATATATATATATATATATATATATATATATATATATATATATATATTGTTGAGATGTGATACTGTTTAGTGTAATATTGTTGTTTTTTCAGTAGTTTTACTAATAAAATGTATTTTGGTAAGCTGGTTTTTATCGTAAATTGCTCAATATCGGGGGATACAAAGCGTTGGTAGCTTTAGTGCAAAGAATTTGTCAGTTTAACTGTGCAGGTTCATGGCGACTTCGAAGTTTTGTGAGGGCACCGATATGATGTCTTCCCTCATCGAGGCCCGGTTGCTATGTTTGAAATAAGAAACTCTTAAACGGTCAAACATAATATAAGAGATCAATACAACAAAAGAGTTTAACGTAAACGACAAGAACAAACCAACTAAAAATCAATAAAGCAGACACCTATGCAATATAAAGCAATTAAGCGAACATCCACTAACGTGTACATTAAAAAGCAATTAAAACAACAATTAAAACAGCAATTAAAACAGCATAAAAAAAATCAAACATTTTCACAATAAAAATAAAGAAAAAGAAGTAAAACAACCAATCACAAATGAGACCACTCCCATAAAATATCAAATCACACCAAACTCAATATACATAAGAAAGAAAACCGAGATATAACGACAAAAAATCAGCGCTGATGAATGAGGACATCGTAACGGTGTCATTACGAACCTTCAGAGTCGGCATGAGCCTGCTCTGTGAAAGTGACAAATTTATATATATATATATATATGTGTGTGATTTTGGTTTGGTAACAGCAGATCGTTTATTTGTGTCTGATCTAAAACAGCCACGCAGTTTTCAACTGGCAACATATTTATTATGCCAATTCACTTTTCGCCTACTACAGCAACTGTCTTTTACCGATTTCCCGCCTTAATGACATTTAGCCGGCGACCATTAGATCAATGCCGTCACCTTTCCCCGCTCAAACATGCCCAGCCTCAGCCTCGTCTTATCGACTCATAACATTGATCCGATTAGCTTATTCGACAAAACACTAAATCAGAGCGAGACGCGTGGACAAAACTCAATTCCTGTCTTTGCTGTTTTACTTGATTTTATTTCGGCTGAAATATAATTTATAACTTCTCGATCAAGGTGGGCTTATCTCTATCACATTCGACAAATGAATGTCTTTTTCTGCCATTCTGTGTGTGGAAGGGTTCCTATCATTGATTGACTAGACCTCAATCTATTAATATCTACTTATTTCACTCACTTGTTTTCTTTTTATCTATCTATCTATCTATCTATCTATCTATCTATCTATCTATCTATCTATCTATCTCAATCTTTTCATTATCTATCTATCTATCTATCTATCTATCTATCTATCTATCTATCTATCTATCTATCTATCTATCTCAATCTTTTCATTATCTATCTATCTATCTATCTATCTATCTATCTCAATCTTTTCATTATCTATCTATCTATCTATCTATCTATCTATCTATCTATCTATCTATCTGTTTCAGTCTTTTCATTATCTATCTATCTATCTATCTATCTATCTATCTATCTATCTATCTATCTATCTAGCTATCTATCTATCTATCTATCTCAATCTTTTCATTATCTGTCTATCTCAGTCTTTTCATTATCTATCTATCTATCTATCTATCTATCTATCTATCTATCTGGTAGCTTTATCAACATCGGCTTCATGAGGACATTCTTGATATCGGCCATGTAGAGGGTTGTCTTGCCAGCGTTCTTACATCTGTTTAACTGCTTTATTTTTGGCTTTCTTCAGATTTTTTGCTGCAACTTTTGGTTCTTGGCTTCTGTTTTGCTTTTCGACAGAATCTACTAAATGTAAATCTCGTTTGCACTTTCAACCTTCTTTCATGTTTGAATCCTTTTTTCTTTCTGTTTTCGTGTTGTTTGACTAACTGTATCCAGTCCTTTGTTGTTTCCATGTAAGTTAGTAAGCGAATAGTTGTTGTCTTGTATAGCAATTCTAGCTGAATAAGATTTCTTCCACCTTCTTTACGGGGTGAGTATAGACAGTTTCGATCAGTTTTTAAATGATGCATCCTATTCTTGGAAAGAAACTTTCTTGTCTTAGAATCCATTTGTCTGATCTCCTTTAGAGCAGTGCTTCTCAAACTATCTGATGTGGCGGATCGGTAGTATTTTTTCAATGTACCAGGGACCGGCAAGCAAAGCAAGCCAATCCAGCTTAGTAAGGGGAACTGTGAACACCGGAATTTATTTATTTATTTTTTTTTTTTGAGATATATAACGAGAAATCGGAGAGCCGAGTTCAAATTCCAGTTGAATTCCTTGCATTCACTTACGCGCAAATACCCTTGGGAAAGGTATTAATCCATCTATTCCTTCCAGTTATGGGTTAAATAACAGGACGGATTGGGTTCTATAGCCTTGGTCGGCAACCAGTCTACCGTAGAAAGCAATGGCAACCTACTGCGGGATAATCTTCTGCGCAGTCAGTCATGTCTCTTTCGAGACATGATCGACCAAGCGTGTATCACGTGTGACACTTAACTGACTGATTATTTTAGGGACATTTTGAGACTATCTGTAATAAACACGAGAGCATGATATCTTGTTCATTCTAAGGGCAGTCATCATTGACGTAACAAATCTACCTAGTGTGCCGTTGACCGGTACCATATTTGTGCTATATTAGTTATGACCACTGGTTTAGAGGGTATATATATTTAAAAATCCAGAAAAAATATTTAAATTTAATATTAATACTTCGGAAGCAATTGCAGTTTAATAAAAGGCATTAATCTCCTAAAAAATAAGCAAACAGTAAAACAATATTAATTTTAATTAATTTAAGAAGTATTTAACATATATGATATGTATATATCATGGATATGTGAACGGAACAACGTCTGATGCATATTCGGTTTGCTCTTTTGCTGTTCATTATATCGCATTCGTTAGTTGGATAGCAATGACTTTTAACGTGAGTGAATAAATGAACAATGTAGTCATAATAATTTAAAACTAAAATGAAAATGTAAAAAAAAAAAAAATGAAAACGTATCAAATATCCTGACAGTCTCTCGTGGCATAGAGTTTTACTATTGTTTCTTTCTTTTCTGGAAAATCTCCGTGTAAAAATTCAATTTTCTTGAGAGTATTAGTAATTTATCTTACAAAAATGTATTGCTAGTAACTTTTTTCTATGAAAATGTATAGCTGGGATTTTTACTATAAATATGTATTTTATACTTTGATAGTGTTTTGACATCAGTAAGGATGCTATAAAAACTAACTAAAAAATGTAAAACTTCCTTGTCTGATATATATATATATATATATATATATATATATATATATATATATATATATATAAAGAATTAAAAGAGACAAGAGCAAAATAGTACTTAGATTTTTGCATGAGCATGGACGGTCATGATCGCCTACGTCCTGAAAGGACAAGGCACATAGAAGAGGAAGAACTGTAGAAAAGAAAACAAAATATTGTGAGTTAGTAAGGTAAGTCGATTCGATTAAGAGGAGACATATACACTAGGAACGTGAATGCCAATCTTCAGATTCACAAGCCGAGACTTCAGTTTAAGATTTTCGTGATGCTAAAATGATGGGAAATCTTTCTTGTGTTATCTTATCATACTTACTGGAATTGATAGGCTCTTATTTAAATTTTTAAATTTTCGAGGATGTTGACTGACGTAATTTAACCCATTTTAACCCAGTGTCCTCATTTGAGGACAGCATAAAAACTGTAAAAAATAATGGTTATAAATCATTATAAGAAATCATTATTATATATAGGTTGTGAGGACATATTGATTCATCAATAAAATTACCTTCCAAATAATGCCCGGTTGGAAGAAAAATTCTTGTGATTTGTAAATGAATTTAATGTTCTAAAACCTGAGGACACTAGGTTAAAATTGGTTAATAAAAGATTTCAGTTAATCTGGTGAATATGAATGAGCGTCTTCCAATTTAAAACATTTTCGAGGAACTAGCAGATTTTGTTTTTATAGTAACACTGGGCAAAAATAAATAATTTTGACTGTCTTGATAAGATTTCGTCTGATGACTAAACGCGCCGGTGAAATACTTTTTCCTCTTGTTCCTTCTGTGGATTATTTCTAAGAATATATATATATATATATATATATATATATATATATATATATTATAATCGTTTCATCCCAAGCATAGCGGTACGGCCACTGATGTGCAGGGGGCTACATAAGAGTAAAAGCTTAGACAAGAGGAGAGTGAAGAGAAAGACGAACCAGTTACAGGGAGTGTAATATATATATATATATATATATATATATATATATATATTTAACAGCGAAAAAGATCTGTCTATAATATATATATATATATATATATATATATATATATATATATATATATATATATAAATTAAAAAAGGATTAATTCAATGATGTTGAATGACCATTTCGATGTGAAAATCCCCACGGGGGATAACACATCACCTCAGCAACCGAAAAATCCTTTCAGAAACTCTTTTTTCGGTTGCTGAGGTGATGTGCGGGGATTTTCACATCGAAATGGTCATTCAACATCATTGAATTAATCCTTTTTAAATTTATATTTGCTCTGTAATATTTTATTACATGGAGCTCTCTTCCTGTATCATTTTTTAATATTAAAATAAAATTTTTAATATTAATTAGGATCGGGTTTTTGGAATTTACCTTCCTGCTTTTTTCACTTGGATTAAAGTATCTGAATTAATATATATATATATATATATATATATATATATATATATATATATATATATAGCAGTGGATTTAATTATTGATTCAATGTAATGTTTCCACTTGTTGATGTTGAAGATTGCCTGTGATGAATGACAGATAGCAGTTTCATATATATATATATATATATATATATATGTATGCTGTTAAATATAAGAGACAATGAATGTCTATTGTGTTTAATCATGAGCTGCATGATTAAACAAAATAGACATTCATTGTCTCTTATATTTAACAGCATATGTTTAGAAAATTACTTGCTGCCTCGATATAACAAATATATATATATATATATATATGTTTAAACGTTGTTTTTGAAAGATACTCGTATGTGAGCAGATGATCTGTATTTTTATAATTAAACAGTATGTTTATTTATATCTACTGGTCTGAATAACTGAGAAATTTTGTAAGGAAAATATGTAGGAATAAAACCTGTGTACTCTACGGGAAACCGTTATTAGACCTGACGTGTCTTTAGCGGGCGAGCACGTGGAATTCACGATAAAAGGAACACCGAGTTAGTGCTTTTAAACACACATTTTAACGATTTTTTCGAAATATTCATATCTGCACTGTTTTCGTATCTTTAGATAAACAAAAACAATTTTTTTACTAAATTTTACGAAATTTGTTACGAAATAATTTAACTCCGGCGTATTTTGATGTTGATTTATTTGTTTAAACATTAATAGACTAAAACAAATAAATCGTACACATCTGGTCTAATGAGAGTTTCCCCCTCAGGGAAGCAGGTTCGAATCCTGCCGGAGGACAAATATTTTCTTAGCAACATTTATCGATTATTCAGGCTAATAGATGTAAATAATCATACTGTTTAATTGTATATATATATATATATATATATATATATATGCGGTACAATCGCCGACTGACGCCAATTCGGTCGGGTTTCAATCCTTGGTTAAAAGCAATCGGTGTCTAACCGTACTGATGAGCTGTGATACAGCGAAACAGATCTGTCTGCGGATAAGCATACATCACATTAAAAGACCATAAAACAGATTTCCAAATTACGAGAATAATAAACCCAACAAGCCCAGAAATTGGTAAACTCAGCAAAAAGATCCTCGAACGAATAAATGAACAGATAAAACAAAAACATGCATTACTCCAATGGTCAAACACAACTGACGTCATAAATTGGTTCAACAACATCAAAGAAAAAAAAACAACTGTTCTTTGATCCAATTTGACATAGTGGATTACTACCCATCAATCTCTAGGGACCTCTTTACCTTAGCACTGGAATTTGCCACACTACTCAGACCTAACAAAGGAAGAATATAATATCATAATGGCAGCAAAGACATCTGTTTTTATCCATAACCAAGAACAACGGATAAAAAATAACTCTGTAAACCAATTTGACATCACAATGGGTGCGCTGGACTCCGCAGAATCCTCCGACCTCATCGGCTTATTTACACTGTACAATCTCACCGTACATCAAGACATTAACACCCAAGACCTAGGGCTATATAGAGACGACGTTCTAATGATAGTAAAAAACTCCACACACTTTAAAACAGAAAAAATAAGAAAACTGATACACAGAGAATTCAAAGATTTAAACCTAAAAGTTATAGTTAACACAAATTTAAAAGTAGCAAACTTCCTCGATGTCACACTAGATTTAGTTAACAACAATTACCAACCATACATAAAGCCCAATGAATACCCACTATACATCCACCCAAAGTCAAACCACCCCCAAGCATAACCAAACATATACCCTCCTCCATAGAACATAGAATCAGCCAAAACTCGTCCAACAAAGAAATATTCAACAAACACAAACGTCTCTACAATAAGTCATTAAAACAAAGCGGTTACAGAAACCAAGACATCCAATACATAACAAACAATAACCTCAACAAGAAAAATAGAAACAGAAAAATCATTTGGTACACACCTCCTTTCAACCAAATGATCAACACCAAGGTAGGACAAAAGTTCCTGAACTTAATTAAAAAACATTTCCCCACAAACAACTCTCTCAGTAAAATCTTCAACAAAAATACACTTAAACTAAACTACAGTTGCACAAACAACCTAGAAAAGGTCATAACAAACCATAACAAATATATCCTAA
Source organism: Ascarosepion bandense (assembly GCA_037127315.1). Lineage (NCBI taxonomy): Eukaryota > Metazoa > Mollusca > Cephalopoda > Sepiida > Sepiidae > Ascarosepion > Ascarosepion bandense. The sequence continues at coordinate 440,149 of JBBBDQ010002272.1, read as the reverse complement.
ATCAACACGTAGACCAAAATAAAACCGACAACCAAAATACAATCAAACACAACAACGAAAACATGTGCAATTGTAGAAACCCTAGTAACTACCCACTACAAAATAAATGTAGAACAAACTCAATAATCTATCAATGCAACATAACATCCATCGAAAATCCAACTATAAATAAAGTGTATATCGGATCAACTAAGAATACTTTTAAGAAGCGCTGATACTTGCACCTAACCTCATTTAAAAACAGCTTATACCGAAACCAAACACCCCTTTCTACGTACTTTTGGAAGCTAAAGGATTCAAAACAGAAACCCAAAGTAAAATGGAAAATCCTAAAAAAACGAGAACTTGCAACTCACTTAACGACATCTACCCTTTATGTCTAACTGAAAAGCTAGACATTCTACAGTACCCCAACAGTAACGATTTATTAAGCCGTAGAGACGAATTTGCAGTACTATGCAAACATCGCAAATATTTCTCGCTAAAATTGTAAACTAATAAACACCCCACCCACGAACCCCACCAAAAGTCTATGCGACTTTTACATATGATTATGTAGGAATGTTTGTGGGTTAGACAAACGGATGGATTGTTCTTATTTCCTTTTTAGGGGAGCGACAGTTATATTCTTATCATCTTATATGTTTTTATTTTATTTTTTATTTTTTTATTCGCCGGCTTAGGTTTTTGTGTATCCCATTCATGTAGAATCCTTCGTTGAATAAAGACGGAAGCTGAAGATGGCTCGCCTGAAATAGGCCTACACTTCCGAATTACCATGAAATAACGCGTCTGTCTTAATTTTTCTTATATATATATATATATATATATATATATATATATATATTTGTAAATTCAGATAAAGCTTAGTAGAGAAATAGGCATTTTCAACATGTCATTTTAAGGCATGCATTCTTCGAAAATATACATATAAACAGAACATCTACTCAAATAAGATTATCCATTAAAAATAATATTTAAACAAATAATTTATAAAGTATATCGGAGTTAATCCATTTTGTAACAAATTTTGCACACACATACTTATGCACACACACACACATACACATATATACATATTAATGTGAATTAATAAATATACATATGAGGATGAGCATATGAATAGTATTATTACTGAGGTGTTAATAAAAGTGATTAATGTATGAAACTGAGTCGTGCCATCGACATAGGTCAATATGCATATTATCAATATATATATATATATATATATATATATATATATATATATATATCCGAATGAATAAGGAACAAAATAAAATATTTGCAACGCTTAAAACATTAATTTAAAACAGTGCTCAATATAGAAATAGACCAATGAATATCTAATCTAAACTTATTTATAAATGGAACTTTGTCTGTGTATGTGTTTGTGTGTGTCTGTGTGTGTGTGAGTATCCGTTACTTATAGACTCCAAAACGGCTGAACCAATTTTCTTGAAAATGTACACATTTGTACTATAAGCGTCTGCGAGTGTTCTTAGCAAGGGTTGTGTCGAGGTACCCCCGATAAATATCGAAAATCGATAATCGTAAAATCGATTTATAGAAGGAGTGGTCCGATTTTGATCAAATTTGATACACTCATAGAAAAAGACATAAGAAACGATATTCAGAAGTTTCAAAGTTGCAAATAGTGCAGAAAATCGATAATATCTATATGTATAAATCGATACCAGGAACTCAAAATTTGACTTCAAAATTCAGTTTACGACGAAAAGACTTATTTGATATCGATAACAGGAAATCAAAATTTGACTTACATCCATTCATTTTTCTTTCGCTTTAACTGGAAACAACCATTGCTTTTTAGTCTTTCGTGCCAACGTCCAAAGAGTCTGAGCTCCAGAACTATGGATTAGTTTTAAAGCTTTCATTACACCCGAGCAACGCCGGGCTATAATGCTAGTTTATTATAAATTATACTTCGGAACTTGTCCAAACTACAATCTACTACAAAAGTGTGCATTTTGTTACGATATTGAAAGCACAATGTCTCATCAGGTTAGTGAACGCTGTTTTTGAAAAGTGATGGAATTTCACTTTCTTATATTGACAAACGTGTTTAGTCCTTCCTCTCTCGTTCTCCTCTTTTTGTTTTTTATTTCCCCTGTACCCCTTTTTATGATTCCCCATTCTGGTCTCCCATTTTCTCTACCCCATTTATTGTGCACACAAAATTTTTTCAATATAAAAAAGTAAGAAGTGCATTTTCAACATTTTTTCAAAAATAGCCTTTACTACCTGATGAGACATTGTGCTTTCAATGTCAAAAGAAAATGTACACTTTTGTAGTATGTTGTAGTTTGGATATGTTCTAAAGTATAATATATATATATATATACACTACCGACCATAATTATTAGGCCACCCCAGTTTTTAAAAGATAATTTAGTATTTTATATTATTTTTAGTATTAATTGCCAAGTGGATAATTCTAAATGAAATTTTCTTATTGTCTGGCCGAAGCAAAGACTTCCTGACTGCCTTGTAAAATTTTTCAAAGTAATAATAACAAAAGAACAATTCCATTTTCATTTAGAATTATCCAATTGGCAATAAATACTAAAAATTGTATGAAATACATCATTTAAAAAAAAAGACTGGGGTTGCCTAATAATTATGGCCGGTAGGGTATATGTATACATGTATAGATATATATAACAAATCTCCAGGGTACAATGGGTAAATTGTCGCTATTTGCCTTGTAAAATTTTGCAAAGTAATAATAACAAAAGAACCATTCCATTTTCATTTAGAATTATCCACTTGGCAATAAATACTAAAAATATTATGAAATACATCATTTTTTAAAAAAAGACTAGGGTGGCCTAATAATTATGGCCGGTAGGGTATATGTATACATATACAGATCTATATAACAAATCTACAGGGTGCATTGGGTAAATTGTCGCTATTTGCCTTGTAAAATTTTGCAAAGTAATAATAACAAAAGAACCATTTTGTTTTCATTTAGAATTATCCAATTGGCAATAAATACTAAAAATTTTATGAAATACATCATTTAAAAAAAACTATTATGGCCGATAGTGTGTGTGTGTGTGTGTGTGTGTGTGTGTGTAATTTATACTGCTAATAAATGTAATTTTTTAGCAGTTACTAATTAATTCAAGTACAGTGTGTATCAGATCGGTGAAAAAAATATATAAATTCACGCAGGAGTAAAATTTCTATCAATTACGGAATACAGTTTTCGTAAAACCGAGGTTTTACCACTTTTCAGTCAAGCATTTTAGTAGCAAATCACATATTCAAACGTCGACATTATTCTTTATTTACCACGAAAATCGTAATCTTTCGTTCCAGCAACAATCGAAATAAGCCCCTTTTTTATACTTATACAAAGCGAGATGCGAACCGACCTTCTTGAATATTATTACAAGTTAATCTAGCAATATCAAATGGACGTCTTGACAGGCCTCAATCCAGCTACTGATAACCTCGTTCTAGCCTTGTCATATAGATCAGCAAGTATCTACGCAGAAATTATCTGGGAAGATATTTTAAATAGATAGATCCAGAGATGTTATCACTTATTGTCGATGGAGGATTTTTTTGGGGTGGAGGGGTGGACAACTCTCGTATCTTACTTATAGTACTATCTTTATGATCTCATTACTGTGTATGGCACAAGGCCAAATATTTGTAAAATAAGCTGAAAGAATGTTAGTGTCGGAAAGAAAAGCGTTTGCACGCCAACTTCGTTCAAAATTCTACAATAGCATGAATACAGTTTTTTTAATGTTTAAAGCTATCTCTCTTTAGACGTTTGTAGTGCTCCACAACTTCTTTTAATTCAATATTTATGAATATGCATGATTACCTTATTTATGAATATGCATGATTACCTTAGACAAATCATGATGATGATTCTGATTGCATTCACTACAATAATTGATAAAGAATTTTACTTCTACGACTTGCGTTTACATTTAACCACATGAATTCATTTAATAAATACAGGCACCAATATGATTGATCCAATAACACACTAACACAGACACACACACACACACGCACATATATATATATATATATATATATGTATATATACCAGTAAAATAGTGGTTGGTTGGATCAGCAATCTGCAGATCGAAAAAGTGTTCTTAGATAATGAATAGGAATAGGAATCATAGAATATGTTGAGCAAACAATATATCAAAGAACCGAAACACACCACTTACTTGCTACCAAGTTTTCGATCACGACGGTCTCTTCAAGCAAAGTATACTATTTTGGCAGAAAGAACAAGTGCAGATTAATTTGTCTGAAAAGACCAGCGCGGTCGAAAGCTAGTGGCAAGTAAGTGGTGTTCGTTCCATTCTTTCACACACACACACACACACACACACATATATATATTTATATATATATATATATATTAATCACATCACCCCAAGCAAGGCGGTAAGGCCACTGGTGTGCAGGGGGCTACGTAAGAGTGAATAGATTGGAAGAGAGAAAGCCGGAAACCACATAGTTTAGTCTATCTAATCCAATTGAAAAAAAAATAAAAAAATTAAAAAAAAAGCGTGAAAAGTTTGGAAAAAGAAAAACCGGAAACCACAACCTAAACAGGAAACAAGGGATGAGCCTCTACACCTGTTCAATAGACGTGGGTGGAGTCTGAACCGGGCGATAGTTTAGTCTATCTACTCCAATTGAAAAAAAAAAATAAAAAAATAAAAATAAAGAAAAGAAAAGTGAAAAGATTGGAAAAGAGAAAGCCGGAAACCACATCCTAAACAGGGAACAAGGGATGAGCCTCTTCACCTGTTCAATAGACGTGGGTGTAGTGTGAACCGGACGATAGTTCAGTCTATCTACTCCTATTGAATAAAAATAAAACAAGAAAAGTGAAATAGCACTGACGTGTTCGGACACTTCGAAGTGTGAACCAGGCGATAGATAGATCTATCTACTCCAATTGAAAAAGTGAGAAGACTGGAAAAGAAAAAGCCGGAAACCACATCCTAAACAGGGAACAAAGGATGAGCCTCTTAACCTTCGGGGAACAAATTAAAAATTTACTAATCTAAGTATCCTCAAAATTACTACATTGCTTCTAATGTATTGACTTTGTTGGTACATGCGTATTTGCATATCTTCGGTTTAATGTTTGATTTTGTCTATTTTCGGTTACATTTTTTTGTCTCTTGTAAAGCAAACATTTCTGTAACCGACATTTTTTCACATATTCGCAGACATATTTAATTAATATTACTGAGTTACAGAACTCAACCTTTATGTGAGCACTAGCAGTATAGCCCGGCGTTGCTCGGGTGTAATGAAAGCTTTAAAACTAATCCATGATCCTGGAGCTCAGACTCTTTAGACATTGGCACGAAAGACTAAAAAACAACAGTTATTTCCAGTTAAAGCAAAATCGTAGACTGAAAGAAAAATGAATGGATGTCAGTCAAATTTTGATTTCCTGGTATCGATATCAAATAAGTTTTATTCGTCGTAAACTGAATTTTGAAGGCTAAATAAGTCCTCTGAGTAAATGATATGATTGGTGAGACTAAGAACTACAATTATACCTACTTAGAGCCAAACCCGAAGCAAAAACTAAAATAAAAGGGCTGAAAAAAAAAAGACAGACATACAGACAGATAAACAGACACACACACAAACATTTTGCCTTATATATATATATTATCGATATTCTGCACTATTGTAAGAACTGCAACCTTGAAACTTCTATATATCGTTTCTTATGTCTTTGTCTATGAGTGTATCAAATTTGATTAAAATCGGACCACTCATTCTATAACCCGATTTTTTCGATTCATGATTTTCAATATTTGTCGGGGGTACCTCGACACAAAACCTAGCTAAAAACACTCGCATACGCATATAGTTCAACTGTGTAAATTTTCAAGAAAATCGGTTCAGCTGTTTCGGAGTCTATAGGTAACACACACACACACACACACACACACACACACACACACACACACACACACACAGACAAAGTTCCATTTATAAATAAGCTTACATTTAGATTTATGTCTACACAATTATTCCTATCTCAGTTCATATCTATCTATCTCTCTATCTATCTATCTATCTATCTGAAAATGTTTGTAGCTTTACCTTCATATCTATCTATCTATCTATCTATCTATCTATCTATCTATCTATCTGAAAATGTTTGTAGCTTTACCTTCATATCTATCTATCTATCTATCTATCTATGTCGACGTGTCAGAGACTTTCCATATCTATTTGTATATATATATATATGTATGCATTGTGTAGTCTATATATGTCTGCCTCAGTGTGAGTACGCGTTCACTCATGTGTATGTCTAGTGTGAGAAGAAAAGGTGGTCGAGAAATAAAGCGAGACAGGGAGATCGTTGTTCATTTCTCGCAGAGATGTTCCGAAATTTTTTATAGACTTTTGCAAATTTTATGATGAAAATTGCAACTAAATCACCCTGGTGGATAGACGTGAAGATTAAGCAATCATCTCCGATATCTATTTATCAATTTAAACCTCCTCTCGCACACCCACTTCAAATCGAATCGTCCGCCTTCCTTTCGTTTCATCGAAGAGGAATTCTCATCAACGTTTTGCTCCATGATGCCAGTTCTCGTTTTACACGCCAACTCTCGCCCCTCCCCTCAAACTTGAATTTCTTCTTCTTCTTCTTCTTCTTCTTCTTCTTCTTCTTATTATTATTATTATTATTATTATTATTATTATTATTATTATTCGTTTTCTTATCCTTAATCTACTTCTGTTTCTTCATTTCTTCTTTCTTTTTCTTCTTCTTCTTTTTCTTCTCCTTTTTTATTCATCTTTTTATTTTCATTATGATTTTTCTTCTTTTGATTCTTCCTGATCTTGTTCTTGTTCTTCTTATTATTATTATCCAACTTCTTCTTCTTCTTCTTCTTCTTCTTCTTCTTCTGCTTCTGATTTTTCTTTCTGTTTTTTCTCTTTCTTCTTATTCGTCTTCTTATTCTTATTCTGCTTCTTCCTTTTCTTCTTCTTCGTGATCTTATTCTTAATCTATTTCTGATTTTTCTTCCTTATTTTTCTTTTTCTCCTTCTTCTTATTTGTCTTCTTATCCTTATTCTGCTTCTTCTTTCTACTTCTTCTTCTTTTTCTTCTTCCTCTTTTTTCTTCTTCTTATTCATCTTCTTATCTTAATTCCGCTTCTTCTTTCTTCTTTTTCTTTCTTCTTCTTTCTTTTTCTTTATCTTCTTTTTTGTCCTTCTTCTTCTTCGTCTTCTTATTCTTATTCTGCTTTTTCTTTTTCTTCTTTTTCTTATCTTTACTCTACTTTTGCTTTTACTTCTTTTTTCTTTTTCTCCTTCTTCTTATTCATCTTATACTTATTCTGCTTCTTCTTTCTTCTTCTTTTTCTTTTTCCTCTTTTTTCTTCTTCTTATTCGTCTTGAAAAAGAAGAAAGAAGAAACTGAATTAAAATATAATTCAGTTTCTTCTTTCTTATTTTTCTTTCTTCTTCTTCTTTCTTTATCTTCTTTTTTGTCCTTCTTCTTATTCGTCATCTTATCCTTATTCTGCTTCTGCTTTTTCTTTTTCTTCTTTTCTTCTTCTTTTTCTTATCTTTACTCTACTTTTGCTTTTACTTCTTTTTCTTTTTCTTTTTCTGCTTCTGATTCTGCTTCTTCTTCTTCTTCTTCTTCATCTCATCCTTACTTTTTTCTTTTTCTTCTCCATCATCATCACAATCATCATCCTTTTTAGTACATTTTTATTCTTAATTAAACTCTCTTTTTTACAAAAGACCAACCCCCACCCACCAAAGAAAAAAATGTTTTATCTCACTTCTCTACAGAATAATAGCTTATTAGTCAAATCGTCTTTTCATTGTCCGTCTTTGTCATTATGAATGGCATTTGAGGGTCTAGTTTCTGATTTTTATGCCATTTTTTTGTAGAAAAATAAATTGGAGAAATGAAAAAAAAAACGGTTAAAATATTTTTGGGAAAAATTCATAACGTTAGCTGAAAAGGAATAGCCATATAAAAATAATTATTGTCGTATCATTTCTACATGAAGCTAAAAAAACCGCTTGAGATAATTATGCAGTTTTCATTTCTTTTATTTTTGTAGAAAGCTTATGACGTTATCCCAAAACGTTTGTCCTGATCTTGTGATTAGAATGCGTTAGGAGAGTATAGTCTTATGCTAACTCAATGCAGATGAGATCGCCTTTTCCTGTCCGGTGACGACTGTTATATAACTTTATAAATAGCTCAGAATCTTTTAGATTTTAGCTTTAGATATTATATAGGAGTGTTTCAATATAATTTTATAAAACTAGACCACCCATAAACCTGTTGGATTTTGTTAAATACAGTTTAGAATACAAAACGAAGTAACAGTATGAAAAGTTTTACTATTAATTACACATATTTTAAGTTATAATTGCAATAAAAGTCATTAAAATAATAAAAATTATTACTTACTAGCAGAACCCGTGGAATTTCCACGGAGGGATAATTTTACTTTGTCATACTTCAAATGATAGTAACGTCTTCAAACATAAAGATATTGGATAATAAAATAACGATATCACAGAGTGTAATTTTATTAAAATATCTATAAAAGTAATGTCCATAGAAGCTACTTTTTTTTTTTTAATCATATCACCCCGAGCAAGGCGGTAACGCCACTGATGTGCAGGGGGCTACATAAGAGTGAAGAGATTGGAAAAGAGAAAACCGGAAACCACATCCTAAACAGGAAACAAGGGATGAGCCTCTCCACCTGTTCAATAGATGTGGGTGGAGTATGAACCGGGCGATAGTTTAGTCTATCTACTACAATTGAAAAAAAAAACAAAGTGAGAAGATTAGAAAAGAGAAAACCGGAAACCGCATCCTAAACAGGAAACAAGAGATGAGCCTCTTCACCTGTTCAATAGATGTGGGTGGAGTATGAACCGGGCGATAGTTTAGTCTATCTGCTCCAATTGAAAAAAAGTCAGAAGATTAGAAAACAGAAAACCGGAAACCGCATCCTAAACAGGAAACAAGGGATGAGCCTCTTCACCTGTTCAATAGATGAGGGTGGAGTGTGAACTGGGCGATAGTTTAGCCTTTACTTTACTGTAATCTTATACTAAGCGGCATATGCATAGACCATAACCAAAATACTGTACGTGAGAGATTTTGAAAGAGAAAATGTTTTTTTTTATTACTGAAAAATCATGGCTCCTGTTTCCATTGTAAACAGAAAAGAATAACTGAGTAATGGCCAAGAGTGTAGAGGCCAGAAATTTCGTTATTAGGTCGCGGGATACGGCAACAAACCTACCTATTGTTACTATATTGTACAGTACATGCACATATACACACACAATTACTCCTGCAATCAGCAGATTAAGCTGCAACTGCTACGGTAATGCTATAGGCTCTCTCCTCCTACTCTCTCACTCTTTACTAATCTTCCGTTTGGAAAAGGTGAGAGAAAGTCTGAGGAGAGTAGCGTCTATAAAAAGATAGAGGGGAAGGAAAAGCTTGTGTAGAGAAGAAGTATGTTATCTTTCTTCAGTGGCGTAACGGACGGACGAACTAAGTAACTAACTAAGGAAGGAACAAGCAGAATTATTATATGATTTTATACAATTTGGCTCGGCTCCAGCCTTTGTATGTTGTGCCCAACTTTTAAAAAATCAACCGCACACCATCCATTATTTTCTAATTCCTCTTCTTTGTTGCGATTTGAACGAAGTTTCGGCCGTTGTACGCACGGGCCTTTTTCAGGTACGAGGATTTTTGAGCCGAACTCTTTATTACAGTCACAGGGGTATATGATCATGTAACTTACAGGATTAGAGGGAGATAACTCATGACTACCAGAAGAGGCTCAACGCAAAGGAATGGCGTTCATATGCGCCAGTGATTGTAATAAAGGGTTCGGTTTGAAAATCCTAGCACCTGAGGAAAGCCGGAGCGTACAACGGCTGAAACGTCCTAAACAACAAAGATGAGGAAAATAGTACGAATAATGTAAATACTGTATATACTACCTCATCTCAGAAATATAGACAAATAGAACGGTCTCTTTTTAAACGTCATACAAATGGCAACAAAGATGAGGATAATAGTCCGAATAATGTAAACACTCTATATACTGCCTTATCTAAGAAATATAGACAAATATTTTGTCACTATTTTAATCGCTACTTATTTTTCTATTGGTGTATGTATGTATCTTGAAACGTCATCAATCGAAGCTCACTAAGATGTCGAAGCTCACTAAGATGTCGAAGGAGAAAGAAGGATATGGTTGTTGGTGTGAGTGAATGTGATATCAGCACAAGCTGACATATCCTGATAGTGATCATCTCGGCTGACACTCAAACGTCAAGGGACCTAACTCCACCAATTCCGATGTCCTTACTGATGGCTCCGGACAGACGGACGTACAGCTCTCTTATTATAGTAAGGATTATCTCGACTAAAAAAAGTGCTAAATATCAGTCGTAAGAATTCTTGGTTGTTAAAACGAAGCTGCTATCAATTAACCATCATAGACAATCGCACCAACCTCCCATTAGCATGGAACAGGCTTGCCTCCCAGAGAGTAAAACACTACGCCTCCTTGGCCTCACACTCTCAGCGGACCTCAAGTGGAATGACTATATCGAATCCATTGCTAAATCCACCGCTATAAAAGTCGGTTCTCTGTGCAGGGCCCGGAAGTTTTTTCCGTCTGAATCTATCCTGCACATATATAAATTCACCATCCGCCCGTGTATTGAATACTGCTGTCGGGTGCCCTACTATTCTCCTCGGGGCTCTTGACAAAATACAACAGAGAGTTTGTAATGTGATCGATACCGACTTGGCAGACCGGCTGCAGTCACTCTCTCACCGGCGTGACGTGGCTTCCCTGTGCCTCTTCTATAAATACTTTCACGGCTCTGCTCCGATGAACTTAGATTACTGGTGCCCCCTAGGTGTGAGTTTGCACGAGATACTAGATTAGCAACTAGGTCCCACCCTTTTACAGTGAAACCGATAAAATGTAACCGCAGTTTCTACTCCAACAGCTTCTTTTTTCGCACTTCCCGCCTGTGGAGTTCCCTTCCACATGATTGCTTTCTCGACAGCTACAATCTCCAGGAGTTTAAATGTAAGGTCAATAGACACCTCCTAACACACTAACTTGCGTCCATTCTCTCAAACACTCCCCCCATCTGCCCAAACCTCAGCTTCTGTATCCTTACCCGTTGTTGGGGCGCTCTCCACCTTTCCACGGAAATGGTCTATTCAAATCACTATATAAAATAGTAGTGATTATACCTTGAAAAAGAAGTCGAGTAAGGAAGTCGAGTAAGCGAGTCAGTCGGGTATTTCCGGTATTGCACCGGAAGTGTTCTACTAGTCCATCCATTACGTCTCTACGACGATACTGTATACTAATTACCTTGTTCTGTATGCTACTCATCCTCACCTCTTGAAAATAATTCTCTTTCCTGTCAATACACCTACTTTTATACTATTACGTTGTTTTGTAATATTTCACATAATTCTGTTACCCGGCGTAACACCCGTCTATCACCCTCCTTCTGACATTTCCTAGATCTAACCACTCTTTCTCTTCGCCTTCCCCTACTCCCCTGCGCAATAGTCGCAGTGAAATGCCTTGCTTGGGGTGAAATGATGAAAAAAAATAAAAATAAAAACCCAATTCGTCAATATGTGAATTACAAATTGAAGATGCCAAAATCATATTTAATATCTAAGAAAATGTTATCTAGAGAATACGAAACAGCACTGAGATAACGAAAGATGCCCTCCAAAACTAAGCAGGGTATTAAGAAGCAGGAAAATCTCCTTAGAAACAAAGAAAAGTGTACTGAAATGTTATGTAATATCGGCCCTTCTTTGTGGTAAGGAATATCGGAGAATCTCTTCACAAACGAAGAAGAAACTTGAGAGTCCAGAAATATCGTTTAACAGACGTTGATCTGGAATGGATATGGACAACCGTGATCGTGGAGTTTCCATAGGGACACAGTAGATTAAAGAAAACACTGAATCTGATAACTAATTTTGCTTCACGAGAGCCATCATTCTCTTATTGTAAACTAGCAGTATAGCCCGGCGTTGCTCGGGTGTAATGAAAGCTTTAAAACTAATCCATGGTCCTGGAGCTCAGACTCGTTGGACGTTGGCACGAATGAGTAAAAAGCAATAGTTGTTTCCAGTTAAAGCGAAACCTTAGACTGAAAGAAAAATGAATGGATGTAAGTCAAATTTTGATTTCCTGGAATCGATATCAAATAAGTTTTTTCGTCGTAAACTAAATTTTGAAGGCTAAATAAGTCCTCTCAGTAAATGGTATCATAGCTGAGACTAAGAACTACAATAATACCTATGAACGCCAAACCCGAAGCAAAAACTCAAATAAAAGGGCTGAAAAAATAGAGATACGGACAGATAAACAGACACAAACACAAACATCTTGCCTTATATATATATATATATATATATATATAATCGGTTTTCTGCACTATTGTAAGAACAGCATATCGTTTATTATGTATTTGTCTATGAGTGTATCAAATTTGATTAAAATCGGACCACTCGTTCTATAACCAATTTTTTTTTCTTATCAATTTTCGATATTTATCGGGGGTACCTCGATACAAAACCTAGCTAAGAGGATAATTTACACAGTTGTACTATAAGCGTCTGCGAATGGCAGACGCTTATAGTACAACTGTGTAAATTTTCAAGAAAATTGGTTCAGCCGTTTCGGAGTCTATAGGTAACGGACACACACACAGACAAAGTTCCATTTATAAATAAGTTTAGATGAGACATTGCTGGAGATAATAGTGTTGAAATAGGACGTTATTCTAGATATAGCATGTTTATAGATGTAATGATATCATTATACAGAAAAACAATAACTCGGTATTAAAGCTTTCATGTGTAAAGCTATTGTTTATTAAACTCCGAACGTTGTCTATTCATATCAGCAAATGAATGTGATTATTTGGGGTTTTTCTCCGAGCTTGGATTCTTCTAATTGCGAGGTTGTAAGAAAGGATCTTTCGACTACACCACTGTGCAAATTAATTGAAACTGCTTTATTTTTCTTTCTATTACTATTCAGTCAGTTTTAGACCCACTGGAGTGTCAAATTCTAATCAATTTATATATTTTCCTCAGATTTGCAGTGATATGCAGTAATGTATATATATATATATATATATATATATATATATATATATATATATATTATAAATTATGTTTTAGAGGATAATGTACATGTTCTAAAACATAATTTATAATAATTATTCACAGCTCTATACATCATATATCGAGCACTGTTTTAAATTAATATTTTTGACGGAAAAAATTCTTTCTTCCTTCTGTACCCACTCGGATATACATATACATATACATATACATACATACAAACATATATATACTAGCAGTATAGCCCGGCGTTGCTTGGGTGTTATGAAAGCTTTAAAACTAATCCATGGTCCTGGAACTCAGACTCGTTGGACGTTGGCACGAATGAGTAAAAAGCAATAGTTGTTTCCAGTTAAAGCGAAACCGTATACTGAAAGAAAAATGAATGGATGTAAGTCAAATTTTGATTTCCTGGAATCGATATCAAATAAGTTTTTCGTCGTAAACTAAATTTTGAAGGCTAAATAAGTCCTCTCAGTAAATGGTATCATAGCTGAGACTAAGAACTACAATAATACCTATTAAAGCCAAACCCGAAGCAAAAACTCAAATAAAAGGGCTGAAAAAATAGAGATACGGACAGATAAACAGACACAAACACAAACATCTTGCCTTATATATATATATATATATATATATATATATATATATATATATATATTATCGGTTTTCTGCACTATTATAAGAACAGCATATCGTTTATTATGTATTTGTCTATGAGTGTATCAAATTTGATTAAAATCGGACCACTCGTTCTATAACCTGATTTTTTCGATTATCGATTTTCAATATTTATCGGGGGTACCTCGACACAAAACCTAGCTAAGAACACTCTCAGACGCTTATAGTACAACTGTGTAAATTTTCAAGAAAAGCGGTTCAGCCGTTTCGGAGTCTAGAGGTAACGGACACACACACATACACAGACACACACATATACGCACACGCAGACAAAGTTCCATTTTAATATATATATATATATATATATATATATATATATATATATATATATATAATCCAGCTAAAAATGACTCAAGGATCTTACGATTTTGATTTCCCTGGCATTTATTCTTTTTATAAACAGTGCTCAATACAATAAATATTGTAGAGCATAATATAATCATATAATTAAAGTTTATGTATGTGTTCCTTTTAACTAATCAGAATAAAGATTTACTTTGAAATTTGGCCAGTAGTTTCGATTTTTAGGGAATACATACTTTCATTTTTCTTTTTTTTCATTTTTTTCATTTTTTCATCCCTAGCGGTCAAAGTGTCAACCTACTTTGAACCTAATTTCCTTTTTCTTTTTTCTTTTTCTTTTTATTACGTTTCACTATACCCTATTACCTCTGATGTATCCATTCAATGTCCTTTCTGCTTTCTCCATATCTTGACCTCTTCTCATAAAAATCAGGAAAGAGATGAAGAAAGAAAGAAAACATTTAAAGGGCAAACCGATTGTTTGTTGTATTCAAATATAAATCATTTTAACAACCAACATCTAACATTGCCTGATGACGAGATTCTATCTCGAAACATATATATTTCCATGTCGCAATGTACTTTTAATTCATAATTATATATATATATATATATATATATATATCCGAGTGAATACAGAACGAAGAAAACATTTTTACAACGACCAAAACATTAATTTAAAACAGTGCTCGATATATAATATATTGATCTGTGAATATTTATTATGAATTACATTTTAGAACATGTACATAATTTTTTTTATATATCCGCTACGAATAGTACATTTGTTTCAACATTGAAACTTCAATGTCTCATCAGGCGGTGTGGATGAGAATTTTATATATATATATATATATATATATATATATATATATATATTACATTTTTAAACAAGTTATTTCGCTAACCATGTTTCAACCATGAGTGGTGACATCAAGCGATTTTTAATAACTGATTTTACCGTTTACCGTTTTTCTTTTTAAGGACGCTCTTGCAACGTTGGTTTCCTTGAACGTTCACGTGCCAGGGAATTTATGAACGCGCAATTTTTAAATTAAAATGAATTAAGGCGTTTTCATCCATGGTTGTATGAACCTAAGAGGTATTTCTTAGTGTGGATGCATTTAGTCAAAATTCAAAATTTCCGTTCTTTCATTACACAATTCGTTTTTATTTGGGTATATCATAATGACGAGTCCATTATCTTACGAACGCTTACTGTCACTTCAACAAAGAATGGACGAACAACAACAACAACAAGAGTTACTTATCAAAGTATTACCATTCAAACATTTTGAGAACAACACTGCGTTTTCCCAAAGTATCATATGGAGTACCATGGAAATATTCGAATACGTGCCCAATAACGAAAAAACTTTTGACGCTTATTATAAGCGGTATGAAGTTTTATTCAACGTTGACTGCAGTAATTGGTCGAACGCGAAAAAAGTACGGTTATTGTTACAAAAATTGGGTACAGCAGAACACAGCAGGTTTGTTGATTTTATCCTTCCCAGAAAAACGACAGACTTAGAATTCTCAGAGACTGTTAAACTACTATCGGAACTATTCGGGCCAAATACCTCACTGTTTCACCAAAGGTGGAAATGCCTGAATCTAGTTAAGAAAGAACAGAAAGATTACCTAACTTTTGCTGCCACAGTGAATAAACACTGTCATGACTTTAAGTTGGCGGAATTATCTGGCGATAACATCAAATGCTTTGTTTTTACTCAAGGTCTGATTTCAGCTGGAGATTCAGAAATAAGACGTCGGGTATTGACCAAATTGAATAATGAACCAGAATTAACACTACAAAAACTGGCAGAGGACTGTCAGAGAGTCATGTCTGTAAAGAGCGACTCGAAAGCATAGAAGAGTCAGGTGTTAGCCATATTAAAAAAAAATAAAACTAGACAAAAACGCTACTCCTCAGAAAGAGAAAAGAAAAAAAAGATTTCGACAAATATATGAAAAGACAAAAAAATCCACCCCCAGGGCCGTGCTACATTTGTGGTAAACTGCATTGGATGAGATTTTGCCCATCCAAAAAGAAGAAAACCTGTCAAAACTGCGGGTAGGTTGGACACTTTACGTCAAGTTGCTGGTATGTAAGAAAATCAAGAAGAACAAGAAATAGAGTTAGACAGACACCATCTTCTACCGATAATGAAGATGGCAAATTATGGAAATACGTAACAGTGAAAATTTTAAATAGAGCAGTCCAACTTCAGTTAGATAGCGGGTCTGACTTGACAATCATTAACGTACATACATGGCGGCGGCTGAAAAAAACGACATTATTAAAATCCTAAAAAACAGCGCGATCGGTGACAGGAGAAAAATTAGACATTCTGGGTGAAGTATTCTTTACAGTTACCTTGAATGGAATGACTAAAAAACTTAAAGCATATGTAATGAAGAATACAGTAAATTTATTCGGCACAGATAGGATTGAGAAATTTAATCTGTGGGATTGTCCGTTAAATATGTTCTGTCGAAAAGCTCAGTCTACTACTATATCAAGGAGCGAAGGACAAAAATCTAAATTAAAAGAAAAATTTCCGGAAGTATTCTCAGGAGGTTTGGGAAAATGTACAAAAATTAAGGCTCATTTGCAATTAAAGGACAATGCGAAACCTGTGTTTAGAAAAAAAAAAAAAGGAATATCCCATTTGCAGCAATTGAACAAATAAATAAAGAACTGGATAGATCTAATCTAAAATCGGCTTTTCAGAGTTGGCAGCACCAGTAGTATATGTAAAGAAAAAAACGTACCAAATGAGAGTATGCGCTGATTTTTCAACAGGGTTAAATTCATCACTCAAGGAGCACCATTATCCGTTACCGAGCCCCGAGGAGATATTTAATAAGCTGAACGGAGGAAAAATTTTCTCTAAAATTCATTTGTCTGATGCGTATTTGCAAATTGACGTCGACGAGGAGTGCTCGAAATTATTGTGTATTAATACACATAGAGGCTTGTATAAGTTCAACAGATTAGCCTTTGGTATCAAGGTCGCCCCTGCCATTTTCCAACAGATTGTGGATACTATGCTAGGTGACCTCGAGTATGCAACCGCTTATCTTGATGATATATTGGTCAGGAATGAATCAATAGAAAACCACAAAATTCATATCAAAAACGTATTCAGCAAAATTAAAGAATACGGGTTTAAGGTAAAAGAAGCCAAATGTGAATTTTTTCTACCCCAAATAAAATATCTGAGTTGTATCGTCGTCAAGGAAGGACACAGCCTTCAGAGATATGCCGGCCCCGGATAATATACAATCACTACAGAGCTTCTTAGGTTTGGCGAATGTCTACCAAGTTTTCATCAAAAATATGCATAACCTTAGAGCACCGCTAAACGATCTTCTTAAAAAAGATAAAACTTGGATTTGAACGCAGGAATGCCAGTCAGCATTTGACGAGATTAAGAAAACCCTGATCCTGTCCCCAACCCACTACAACCCAAAGTTAGACATAATAGTAGCAAGTGATGCCGTATGCATTTTACACAAATTCTCGGATGGAACAAGGAAGCCGATACCCCACGCGTCTCGATCCATGCTCCTCGCGGAGAAGCAATATTTTCAAATCGAGAAGGAAGCGTTGAGCATAATTTTTGCGATTACGAAATTTCACAGGTATCTGCACGGCAGAAAATTCGTCTTACAAATGGACTATAAGCCTCTGTTAGCGATATTTGGTAACAAGAAAGGCTTGTTACCGCAAATCGACTGATCCGTTGGGGAACGATTCTACTAAAGTATAATTTTAAAACAGAATACTTTTCATCAAAAAAATATTTATCACGCAGATGGGTTGTCGAGGCTGGTCCCAAAAAACAAAGACGTTTTTGAAGATTCGATCATAGCAACACTTACAACAGACAGACTGTGAAATTAAGAGCATGATCGCGAATATGGTAAGAGAGCTACCAGTCTCACTGACGGATATAAAAAGGAAGCTCTCAAGGATGAATTTATCACATCAACAAAAAATAAAATATATATGAAAGATTCAAATGTGCCTGAAGATTTTCTCTGTGCGACGAAGTGTTGCTTTATAATGAGAGGGCGGTTATACACAAAACTTTGCAGAAAAAAATTTTACGAGATTTTCATTCGGGACACCCAGGTAAAAATAGAATGAAAAGCTTGATGCGAGGGTACGTCTACTGGACCAACATGGACAGGGATATTACCGACACGATCGACTCATGTAGAGGGGGTGCATTCGCCGCAAATGCCCCACCAATAACGTGCAAACCTTGGCCTAAAACAGATCAAACTTGGCAACGGATTCACATTGACTTTGCGGGTTCAGTTGAAGAGCAGTACTATCTCATAGTAGCCGATAGTCACACAAAATGGCCGGAGGTCCTACATTGCAAAAGGCCAACGACGGAATGTACATTAGCATTCATCCATGAACTCTTTGGGGTAGTGGACACGATAGTCACAGACAATGGGACACAGTTCACGTCTGGTGAATTTAAGCAGTTTTGCGAATCATTCCAGGTTAAACATATAACGACCCCCCAGTACCACCCGAGGTCAAACGGTCAAGCAGAGAAATTCGTAGATACCCTCAAGCGAGTCCTTCCAGAAGCGCAAGGCATCCCAACAAACAAGGCGTTGCAACACCAAATCCTAATACAGCCACAGGATGCTCACCTGCTGAAGTAATGTTTACCAGAAGGATAAGGTCAGCATTCGACAAACTTATACCGAAGCAGGCAAAGTTTAAAAAGACCATCACGCCTCCCGGGAAAGGTTATGTTTGCTGAGAGAAGGTGCTCTTCAAACTCTACAAGAACAATATGACGTTTTAGGAGGTGGGATTTGTGAAGTAGAGAATCGGAGACCTTGTGTATATAATTCAAGCGTACATAAACGTCATCAAAACCAGATGAGGAAATGTCACAGAGACACAGAGGAGTCACCACCTGTCATCGAAGAACCATTTGACGTTATTTATGAGAATTTTGATCTTGAAGCCCCCCCCCCCCCAAGGTTTCACCTGAAAAAAGGAGGTCTAAAAGGAAAAAGGAAGTTTACGGATCCTTTGTGTAATGACCCCAAGAGAAAGAAGCATGGAACAGTTTTCCAGGGTAAAAACTCTTAGAAGAGTGGTGTTGTGGGGTATTACCCACATAAGATAATGGACTTGTCATAGGACTATATGTAGCCGAGGGTTATTAACGCTCGGTGTGTTGCCGACACTCTGTGGTAGGTCATAAGCTTTTTTCGACATCTTGTACAGTGTTGCAATCGGAATTGTTTGTTACTTGGAATTTTTGTGGCCTGTGAGTACGTCGTTTTGTTAAACATTGTTTTATTTGTCTTTGTTGCTCGTCTGTTTTATTTTTGGACTTTCGTTTTGAATATTCTTTGTGTTGTGAGGGAGGGGCAAGCCCAATTATGGCTTTGTCTCCCCAGCCTTCTACATTAGCGGCTACTCCGGCGGTGAACTCTTCGCCGTCGGTTTGGAATAATGCGCCTACAAAGAAAGACGGAAATTACTACCTGCAAATGCTGGAGAAGTACAGAGAATTTTTTTAAGGATAATGAACTTATCATCATCCCCGAAGTAGGAAAAGAAGTTGCCACTAGGGCAATTTCTCTGCTGACATCGGACCCAAAAACCCGGAAATTTATGGGCGTCTGCAGGGAAAGTATATAGGAGACGCTAAAGAGCCTGGGCATCAATCCAAAGGCACTGGCAAGAAAATCCCGAGCCATGTGGGATGTTCTCCTTGGATCGGAGATTGAAGCCAAAAAGTTGGTAGGAACTTGCCTACAAGCAAAGGGAGTGTGCCTCCAGACCGAATACATGGGAACAAGGCGCACGTATATTATGATACATGGTGTGCTTCTTGAAATCCACTGCGACCACGTCGGAGCCTACTTGTCACAATTCGGAACGGTGGAAAAGGTTAACAGAGTCATGAGCAAAGCCGGGATACCAACAGAGGACGTCAGCACCTATGTAATCGTAGATAGACCAAATTTTTTACGAGTGACTGACGTCCTCCTATGTAATGGTCGAAAGTTGTTTGTGGCCGTGGAAGGTCGTAGACCGCATTGTTGGCACTGTGGAACAGCAGGCCACATGGCCAAACTGTGACCCAAGTATAACAAAATGAGACGACTTCAAAAGAGAAATCATCGGCAGTTCAAGGGACATCGGCAATGACGGTGGCACCGGCAGTGCAGCCTGAAAAAACGGCTTCTACGGAGTAGACGGAGGTGGTGAAAGGGAGAAAAAAGACAGCCTCCTCTTCTTCAAAGCAGGACTCACCGTCCAAGAAAGGTGCTTCTCCCTCCAAAAAGGAGAAAAAGATAGAACAGCAGCAACAACGGCAGCGACAACAAGAACAAAAACAGCAAGGAAAGCAACAGCAGCAGCAGAAACAACAGCAACAACAACAAGAAGAGCAGCAGATGCAAAAGTAGCAGCAACAACAGCAACAACAGCAACCAAGCCAGGAGACAGTTATGGAGGTGGAGGATATGCCACCACCGCGCTCATCTTTTCTGAAAAGAGGTCGTGAAGAGGAGGAAGATGGGACAAAGTAAAGGAAAATGAACTTTGGCGATCGTGGTAGGGGGGGAGTCAGGGCTGTTACCAAGAGTCAATCCGCCCCAGCTACACCAGAAAGAACTTGTTTAATAATGGGGAGGAGCCAGTCTGCCTCTCCTGTGAGGCGCCTTTCGTCTTCCCTCCACACACCTTCCTCCCAAACAGAATCACCCTCCCCCAATGATGCTCAACCCATCCCCAAAGAAAAAGCAAAGAAAAAAGACAGACCCAATCCTTTTAGAAACGTGGATGTCTGTAAAATTGATAGACAGGCCTTAGAGAGAGACCTTCTCTCTCAGAAGAGGTCTCTCCTAAGGCTGTTATTCAAGTAAACTTTGGTCGACGGTAAGTCGACTGAAGATTCAAGAGATTTTCCCCAAACCCCCGGTGTGTTAGCTTTGGTTAGAAGTACAGGGGGAAACCAAAAAGTCTGAAATTTTATGCAGATGGCTGCGGATGCTTTCTCTGATATACGGATGGCCCATACAGGAACTCCTATTTTTAAAAATTATCAATATATTGTTCTGGGAGGGTCCCTGTCATCCTCCATCCCTCGTAATATAAGGCAATTAAGCTAACTTTTCCCACGAACGTCGGCGGTATTTTTCAGGACGGACGAATTACGTCCGATATTGGATGTTGAAGTTTTGGACAAACCGTCGGGTTCCCTACTGCCATAGATTTCCGCTCGGTATGTGACCAGTAGTAATTTTTTGCTTTCTCTTTTCAGGTCTAAAAGACGACAATTAAGTTAGCCTGATTGAATGCGAAGGGCCTTAGGGATCGGAGTAAGGCGGCCCGCCTGCTTCGGTGTGGATGTTGCCGCGATCCAAGAGACTCTCTTTGCAAGGCCGATGCCTGTGTAATGCCTGAAGACTTTGTCGTCTATTCAGCATATGGGAACCGGTTGGCCAGAAGAGTTTCTTTGCTGGTTAAGTGTACCCTGGACGCAAGGGTGGATCTTGTCCATATTAGTGCCGAGGGCCGGCTGATCGTGGCCGATATTGCAGTGAAAAGTTATGCGTTTCAACAAGCGCGTCTTGTTTTTTCGGCGGTTGGAGCCCTTCCTGGTGGATTCAACGCGACTCGTCTTAGTGGGGGACTGGAATGCCATCCTAGACCCCAAGCTGGATAGACGATGGGGAGTTAGAGGGAAGACACGTGATTGTAGCTTGGTCGATCTCATCGAAGATTTCGGTCTCGTTGATAGATACCAGGTCGATGACAAGAGTGGGAAGATGTGGACGTGGGCTAATAGTTGGCCTTCTACCAAGGTAGCTAGTTACCTGGATAGAATGAATCCGACATAGATCTTTGAGATTGTCCCACGTTTCACTGGTTAGGCTACTCGGATCACAAACTCGTTTGTGCCAGTGTAGATTTAGAAAATAGGCTTACAATAGCTGGTTACTGAAAGTTCAACCTGTCATTACTGGACAGGCGAGACTTCCGGCGCCAGCTAATTAACTCAGTGCAGCGGGCGTTAGCTGGGGGAGTCATTGGGAATAAGTGGTGGGTACAGGTGAAGGGAAAGTTGTCGGGCGTTCTGGTGCTGTCTAGGTCGGTCCGACAGGGTTGTTCACTGTCGCCCCTACTGTATGCTTTGGCGTTGAAGCCCTTCCTCCGCTGGCTACGTGGAATCACTGTCCTTGGTGGTGCTTGATCCCGGGTTTCTGCGTACGCCGATGACGTCATTACTTTCGTGTCCTCCCGGAGTGACATCGAGGTGGTACAGAAGGTGCTTCAACGGTACGAACAGGTGACAGGAACCAAGATTAACCTCAAAAAGTCGTCCGGTTTGCGGTTAGGTGCCTGGAAGGGTGTTATCCTCCCGAAGCCCTTCGACTGAACGGACGGACCTGTCCGCGTTCTTGGAATGTGGTTTGGACCCGACTTCCAGTTGGCGAAAAATTGGTCAGAAGTACTGGCAAAGGTCGACGCGTCGGTCAAGATTTGGCGTCGAAGGAATTTGTCCTTAAAGGAGTGTGTTACATAGGTCTTTCCCATTATCCTTTACCGGTTGTCAGTACTTCCACTTTGTAAAGAACGTAGGAAGGCGATCGAGCGTTTGCTATTCTCCCTTCTGTGAAAAGGACGCAAACACTACGTCGGCAAACGTGTCTGTTGCCAACGTCCGTGTCATGGCGATCTGGGAATGCCTGAACTAATGAGCCACAAGGTTGCGTTAAGGTTGGTTTTTCTTAGGCGAGCGATTTTGGAAGACTCATTGCTGGCGAGGATAGTGAGGGACATGTTCCCTAGCCTTACTATTACTTCCCCCTCCATCTCGAGGCGGTGCCGTAAGCCTCGAGGGCGACCGAGTTTTCTCCTCAAATGTCTGGTAGCCTTGCGGGCCATTCCACAGTCCAGTGACCTTTCATAGCCTTGGATACTTTTCTATCGTGGGTTAGTGGAGGGCGTCGCGAAGGATTCATTACCTGATGTGCTCCGCTTGTCGGAGGATGAGTTTCGCTAGTTCTGTTCTTGGGCAACAGGTACCGATTATCTCAGCAATACTGAGTTTTCGCTCACCTGGCGATTGGCTCGGAATTGGTTGACTCTCAATGACATGGCCTTCATATGGGGCTTGGCGGATCTGCCAGATTGTGAACACTGCAACCTTGGCTTGAAAGAAACGGCTTCGCACACCTTCTACAATTGTTCCTGGGTTCGCCCTCTATGAGACCGTGTCGGCGAGTTGACTGCTCGTATCGCGCCGCGAGAGCTTGTGCTCATTGATCGTGCGTTTGCCTGCGACAAGGTGTCGCACCCGTTCTCTGGGATGAAGCGTATGGTATTTCTGTCGCTGCTAGATCACAACTCGGAGGAAGTCTTGCGAGGTCAGCGTCTTTTATACCAGAATCTGATCCGATATTTTGAGCTGATGCTCAAAATAAGGATTAGAACTGATTGGACACGTTTGACATCGACAGACTTCAGCAAAAGGTTGGTAAATGTGGCGAGCCTGGTTTGCGTGAACGGGGCTAGTCTTGAATTTTTCTTTTAAATCTGCTGGTTACATCGGGTTGGATTCTTTTGGAATCCTCCTCTGGTTAAGGTATCTTTCTTTTGCGTACCTAGTTAATATGAATGAATGTGTTCCTAGCCTGTACCCGGCCTTCTCTTTTGTTATGATCCAAGTCGAAATTCCCAATCTCCTCAATTTGTTTTGGCTTCCTTTTATCTCGGCTGGTTCTGCTTTTGATTGTCCCATTCCATTAATTATTTTAATCTCCACCCACCACTCACTTAACGAGTGTGCTTCTTGATTTCGCCGGTTGGTGGAATACAGCGGCCACTCTTTTTCTGGGATGGACGGGTCTTACTAACATTGCTTATTATTTTAGTGAAAAAATTTGTTGTAGTTTTAGTTTGTTTTTGGGTTCATCCCCCTCCCATCATTTCATCATTCATTAAATGTTTTAAATTATATATTATATGATAAATGCATTTTCATTGTCATGGGTTTTTCCCCTTTTTAGGTGATCTTTGTAAATTTGTGGTATTGTGGTGTATGAAGGATTCGCAGGTGATGGATGGGTTCTTGTGGTAAATGTGTAAATTTCAATGTGTGATTGGATTGTGATAGTGTTTAGCTAGGTATACGATAGTTCAGTGAGTACCACCCTCTACCCCTCCCCCTTTCGGCCTTGTGCCACAATTTTTGCATTTTTTACAAGAATAAATAGTGTTGCTGAGACTCTGTGGAGACTCTACTAGCGTTCACTGACTTGCAGTACAGTATTCTCTTTTGGCTTTTCTATGTGTATATCTTGTATCGTTGTATTGTTTTGTCTAATATATGTCTAAACCTACATTGGCGTTTGTCTTACTATTGATGCACCTAATTTAGATCCACATTAATTATAAAGTTATTCTGCTTTCACAGTTGAATACATGGTAGATTTTATTCAGGTTTTGTGCATGTATATGCATGTATATGGGAATAATTACTAGAGGAAGAAATATTTGTGTTTTTTATTGTTTCGTTGAAGTTATGCTTTGAATACAGTGTGATTTCTTTAAAGACTGTAGGATATTATATAGATTTATATAATGAAAGAGTTCTTTCATGTTGGTTATTCGGTAGGCTGTTTTTGTTTAGCGACATATCAGCCTCTAATGTGGCAACACAATTTTATGACTTGAACTTCAGTTAATACGTATTGTTAGTCATTCTACTATTAATTGGTATTGTTGGTTATTTTGCTATAAAATATATTGTTGATCATTCTACTATAAATATGTATTGTTGGTCATTTTACTATTAAATGGTATTGTTGGTAATTTTGCTATCAAATATATTGTTGGTTAATTTGTTAAAAATAAATTGTTGGTCATTCTACTATAAATAGATATTGTTAGTCATTTGACTATTGGTATTATTGGTAATTTTGCTATGAAATGTATTGTTGGTTAATTTGCTATAAAAAGTATTGTCGGTAAATTTGCTATAAAATATATTGTTGGTCATTCTACTATAAATATATATTGTTGGTCATTTGCCTACTAATTGGTATTGTTGTTAATTTTGCTATAAAATTTATTTTTGTTTATATTGCTTTAAAATATATTGCTCGTCATTCTACTATAAATATGTATTGTTGTTCATTTCACTATTAATTGGTATTGATGGTAATTTTGCTATAATATGTATTGTTGTTTAAGTTGCTATAATATGTATTGTTGTTTAAGTTGCTATAAAATATATTGTTGATTATTTTACTATAAATATGTATTGTTGGTCATTGATGTTAATTTTGTTATGAAATTGTTTTTGGTTATATTGCTTTAAAATATATTGTTGGTCATTCTGCTGTAAATATTTATTGTTGGTCATTTGCCTATTAATTGGTATTGATGGTTATTTTGCTATAAAATGTACTGTTGGTTAATTTGCTATAATATATATTGTTGTTTGATTTGCTATAAAATATATTTGTTGATCATTTTACTATAAATATGTATCGTTCGTCATTTTCCTATTAATTGGTATTGTTGGTAATTTTGCTATAAAATGTACTGTTGGTTAATTTGCTATAAAATATATAATGTTATTTGATTTGCTATAAAATATATTTGTTGATCATTTTACTATAAATATGTATCGTTCGTCATTTTCCTATTAATTGGTATTGTTGGTAATTTTGCTATAAAATGTACTGTTGGTCATTTTACTATAAATATGTATTTTTGTTCATTTTACTATTAATTGGCAATATTGGTAATTTTGTTATAAAATGTTTTGTTAATTTTGCTACAAATATTCATTGCTGGTAATTTTAATTTTAAAATGCATTTTTATACATTCATAGTTTTTTGGTTTTAATTGGAGGAGGGTGTCACTATTTTCTCATAGATTAAACCCTAACAGGTGCTACCACTCCACATTCTTGTGGACGTGGAAACAGCAGTAATTAAGAGGTAACCCCACGTTTGTCAACACATCCACTCTGCTGGATAATAGTTTATCTTCATACGTAGTTGCTGGGAACTAAAATAGAGAGGAAATTGTGGAGATCCATGATCGTCCGCGTCCTGAAGGAACATGTTTAGTTAATGGTTATGATAAATATTATACATGAATGAACGACCATTAAAACGTTCTACAGACGTAAAGATTTTAATACGAGTTTCAGAGCAAATGATTAAAAAATTCAATCCGACTAAAAAGTAAATGCAAACATCTTGGTTTATGACTTAAAGCAGTCTTTTGCATCATTTTAGCAGTTTCTAATTTAAAACAGTCTCTGATATCTTTTTAGCAGTTTTTAACGTAAAACAGTCTTTCATTTCTTTTTAGCATTTTTTAACGTAAAGCAGTCTTTTATATCTTTTTAGCAGTTTCTGACGTAAAGCAGTCTTTCATTTTTTTAGCAGATTTTAACGTAAAGCAGTTTTTCATTTCTCTTTAACGGTTTTTAACATAAAACAGTCTTTCACTTCTTTTTAGCAGTTTTTAACATAAAACACTTTCATTTCTTTAAACAGTTTTTAACGTAAAGCAGTTTTTCATTTCTTTTTAACGGTTTTTAACGTAAAACAGTCTTTCATTCCTTTTTAGCAGTTTTTAACGTAAAGCAGTCTTTCATTTCTTTTTAACGGTTTTTAACGTAAAGCAGTCTTTATATCTTTTTAGCAGTTTTAACGTAACGCACTCTTTCATTTCTTTAAACAGTTTTTAACGGAAAGCAGTTTTTCATTTCTTTTTAGCAGTTTTTAACGTAACGCACTCTTTCATTTCTTTAAACAGTTTTTAACGTAAAGCAGTTTTTTCATTTATTTTTAACGGTTTTTAACGTAAAACAGTCTTTCATTTCTTTTTACCAGTTTTTAACGTAAAGCAGTCTTTCATTTCTTTAAACATATTTTAACGTAAAGCAGTTTTTCATTTATTTTTAGCAGTTTTTAGCGTGAAGAAGTCTTTTATTTAAAAAGACAAAACAAAAGAACAAGCAAGCAAATAACGTATTAATAAATCAGTCAGTTAAATGCCATACGTGATACACGCTTGAGCGATCATATCTCGAAAGAGACATGACTGACTGGGCAGAAGATTATACCGCAGTAGGTTGGTATTACTTTCAGCGGAAGACTAGTTGCCAGCCAAGGCTATAGAACCCAATCTGTCCTGTTATTTGACTCATAGGTAAAAAGAAAAGAAATCTATTATATTATTGTGTAGTAATTAGTGGGGGATCGGTTTTCCAGCAGTAGGTTGTCATACTTTTTGCGGTAGACTGGTTACGAATCAAGGCTATAGATTCCAATCTGTCCTGTTATTCAACCCATAGCTTGATGGAGAAGAAACGGGTTAACACCTTTCCCAAGGGTACTTGCGCAACAAACTTTACTGGAATTCGAACTCAGCTCTCCGATTTCTCGTTCCGACCCGATATCCACTACACCAAAACGCACACCCATTTAGCCATATTTCTTCTAATTAACCAGTAATTCTGTGTTTTTAAAAAAAAATATCTATTATTAAGGGAAAGAAAAGAAAAACGATAAAAGGAATAAATGCTAGTTTCTCTGCTAAGCCTTTCCATTAAACAATAAAAGATCGAACATCCGCCATTAAAATGGCATAATTATTTTTATTTTTAATATCGTCAGTCCGTTTTTAAAGTTTCTTTAATCGCTATTTTGGTTTAACTAACGAAGAGAAAAAGTAACGGAGAAAAAGCTAACAATTTTCAATAAGTTAATAAATAAAGAACAAGAAAAGAACGGTAACAATCAATAATATCTTCTAAAATTTGAAAAAAAAAATTAAAACGAGGCTCTCTTTTAATATCGCTCTTGTCATTTTAAAATTCTGTCCTCCACCAAAGTATTTTTTGTCGTTATAAAACTTAAAAAAGGTAAAATTATTATAAAGTAAAAAATAAAAAAATAAAAAGTAAAGCAGGAAGAAGACAGTAAAATAAATAAATGAATGGAAGAATTGCAAATGTTTCAGCTCGAATTTTTATTTTTTCCAAAAATGGCGTCTTCATGTCCCGCGTTAAAGCCGAAAACCCGCCATCAGTCGATCGTCTCTGTTTGCAAAATGGCGGACAAAGGCGATGATGACTGCACTTTGACAGTCCAAGCCATTGCTAATGATACAGACATAAGAGGCTGGCAGACATGAGTACGCCAAGGGTGGGGTCGAACGTGTGATAATAACAGTATGGTCGCACGTAATGATGGCAAACGGACTAACTGTAAGGCCATCATAGACTCCATTCGGTGAGACACCATCGCGGTATTTATGCAATAATCACCTTAAAGATGAAGGTGTAGGTGCGCGTGTGCATTTGTGCGTGTAGGTGGGCATGTTGGAGATTAGTGACGTTTTTGTTGCAGCCTGGTGGTCGGAGTTGGTTGTATTGTTTACTCCGGGGAGGGTTATGGGTCGACATCTTGGCTCTGGGACAAGAGATGAATTGATGTGAGAGAAAGAGAACGGGAGAGAAACTGTGGATGACATGTTTGAGCATTAGATAGATAGATAGATAGATAGATAGATAGATAGATAGATATGAACGGAAAAGATAGATAGATAGATAGATAGATAGATAGATAGATAGATAGATAGATAGATAGATAGATATGAAGAGACTAGGATAGATAGATAGATATTAACTGTCTGAGATAGATAGATAGATAGATAGATAGATAGATAGATAAATAGATAGATAGATAGATATTAACTGTCTGAGATAGATAGATAGATAGATAGATAGATAGATAGATAGATAGATATGAAGAGACTAGGATAGATAGATAGATATTAACTGTCTGAGATAGATAGATAGATAGATAGATAGATAGATAGATAGATATGAAGAGACTAGGATAGATACATAGATATTAACTGTCTGAGATAGATAGATAGATAGATAGATAGATAGATAGATAGATAGATAGATATATAGATAGATAGATATGAACGGAATAGATAGATAGATAGATAGATAGATAGATAGATAGATATGAACAGAATAGATAGATAGATAGATAGATAGATAGATAGATAGATAGATAGATAGATAGATATGAACGGAATAGATAGATAGATAGATAGATAGATAGATAGATATGAACGGAATAGATAGATAGATAGATAGATAGATAGATAGATATGAACGGAATAGATAGATAGATAGATAGATAGATAGATAGATAGATAGATATGAACGGAATAGATAGATAGATAGATAGATAGATAGATAGATAGATAGATAGATATTAATTCTGTCTGAGATAGATAGATAGATAGATAGATAGATAGATAGATAGATAGATAGATATTAACTGTCTGAGATAGATAGATAGATAGATAGATAGATAGATAGATAGATAGATATGAACGGAAAAGATAGATAGATAGATAGATAGATAGATAGATAGATAGATAGATAGATAGATATGAAGAGACTAGGATAGATAGATAGATATTAACTGTCTGAGATAGATAGATAGATAGATAGATAGATAGATAGATAGATAGATAGATAGATAGATATTAACTGTCTGAGATAGATAGATAGATAGATAGATAGATAGATAGATAGATAGATAGATAGATAGATATGAAGAGACTAGGATAGATAGATAGATATTAACTGTCTGAGATAGATAGATAGATAGATAGATAGATAGATAGATAGATAGATAGATAGATAGATAGATATGAAGAGACTAGGATAGATAGATAGATATTAACTGTCTGAGATAGATAGATAGATAGATAGATAGATAGATAGATAGATAGATAGATATGAACGGAATAGATAGATAGATAGATAGATAGATAGATAGATAGATAGATAGATAGATATGAATAGAATAGATAGATAGATAGATAGATAGATAGATAGATAGATAGATAGATAGATAGATGAACGGAATAGATAGATAGATAGATAGATAGATAGATAGATAGATATGAACGGAATAGATAGATAGATAGATAGATAGATAGATAGATAGATAGATATGAACGGAATAGATAGATAGATAGATAGATAGATAGATAGATAGATAGATTAATTAACTGTCTGAGATAGATAGATAGATAGATAGATAGATAGATAGATAGATAGATATTAACTGTCTGAGATAGATAGATAGATAGATAGATAGATAGATAGATAGATAGATAGATAGATAGATATGAACGGAATAGATAGATAGATAGATAGATAGATAGATAGATAGATATGAAGAGACTAGGATAGATAGATAGTTATTAACTGTCTGAGATAGATAGATAGATAGATTTGAATAGACATATATATAGAGAGAGACAGAGATATATATAGAATAAGACTAAGTGTGTGTGTGTTAGAAAGAGAGAAAAAAATTAATCTTTACTCTTATATTTATTGTACAAAAGTACAAGTTTGACACAAGGCCTAAAATGGGGATGGGGAAGGCTGGTCATCATCTGTCTTAAACATTAACTTAGCTATACACAATTGTTGACCATACAGTAATCCTTACTTCAAAATGCCACATTCTCACTTACCATTCTTACTAAATCCATAATAAATGAATTTTTACTCTGAGAGAGTAAAGAATCTTTACTTGAAAATGTCAAATTCTTACTTAACATTTTTACTAAATCCATAATAAATTAATCTTTAGTCTGAGAGAGTAAAGAATCTTTACTTGAAAATGTCAAATTCTTACTTAACATTTTTACTAAATCCATAATAAATTAATCTTTTGTCTGAGAGAATAAAGGAAATTGACTCGAATAGATAATGAGGCAAATGGATTTTAAACACTGTGAGGCTAAAAGAGTGACAGGCAAGGTGCACATGTGAGCGTGTAGTATTTGCAAGATAAATTAATGTAGATAGATCAGAATAAAAATATATTGATCCACAGTTTTAGCGAAATCCTCAAAGTGTCTTTCAACTTCATTGTTTTACGCTGGCTGTCAAGCGTGTTATGCATGTTTTTCTTTCTTTTGCTTGCTTTTGAATCCTGCCAATTGTGACAAGATTGTCGCGGATGAATAAAAACAGATTCATTTCAAGAATCGAAAAATGACGAAAATTATTTTTAGATTAACCCATTTTAACCCAGTGTCCTCATTTGAGGACAGCATAAAAACTGTAAAAAATAATGGGTATAAATCATTATATAAAACCATTATCTAAACTTATTTATAAATGAAACTGTGTGTGTGTGTGTGTGTGTGTGTGTGTGTGTGTGTGTGTGTGTGTGTGTGTGTGCACGTCCGTTGCCTATAGACTCCGGAACGTCTGAACCGATTTTCTTGAAAATTTACGCAGTTGTACTATAAGCGTCTGCGAGTGTTCTTAGCTAGGTTTTGTGACAAGGTACCCCCGATAAATATCGAAAATCGATAATCGAAAAAATCGGGTTATAGAAGGAGAAATTTGATACACTCACAGACAAAGACATAAGATATGATATTCAGAAGTTTCAAGGTTGCAGTTCTTACAATAGTGCAGAAAATCGATAATATATATATATAAAGCAAGATGTTTGTGTGTGTGTCTGTTTATCTGTCGGTATGACTTTTATACAAATCCACAATTTTATCCGATTCTCGCCAAACTTCAAAATTTGACTTACATCCATTCATTTTTCTTTCAGTCTACGGTTTCGCTTTAACTATTGCTTTTTAGTCTTTCGTGCCAACGTCCAAAGTGTATGAGCTCCAGGACCATGGATTAGTTTTAAAGCTTTCACCCTAGCAACGCCGGGCTATACTGCTAGTTATATATAAGTAGTTAGGACATATTGATTCAGCAATAAAATTACCTTCCAAATATTGCCTGCTTGGAAGAAAAATTCTTGTGATTTGTAATTTAATTTAATGATCTAAATCCTGAGGACACTGGGTTAAAATGGGTTAACCTAATCTAAATTTTTTCGAAAAATAAATTTCATCTCTGTGTGGTGGGATTCCTAAATGAATTAATTTTTATAAATTATTTGAACTTGATCAGGCATGATAGGCTGATAGATTGCGGCTGGGAGAGCTGAGTTCGAATTCTAGTCGAGTTTATTAATTATCCTTGAGAAAGGCATGAATCCAACTAAGTAAGCAGTAAGACAGACTTATAAATTATTGGAACCTGGTCAAGCATGATAGGCTGATGGATTGAGGCAAGGAGAGCTGAGTTTGATTTCCAGTCGAGTTCATTACATATCCTTGGGAAAGGTATGACACCAAGTCTTCTCTCCTAGGCTATGGGTAAACAGTAAGACAAACTTATAAATTATTGGAACCTGATCAAGCATGATAGGCTGAAGAATTGCAGCTCGGAGAGCTAAGTTCGAATTCCAGTCAAGTTTCTTTTCATATCCTTGGAAAAGTTATGTCTCAAACTCTTCTCCCCCCAGGCTATGGGTAAACAGTAAGACAGACTTGGCAACTACCCTAGCAGAAGTAAAACTCTAAATTCAAATCTCTATGTATCCCTGACGAAGCATAGACTATGCAGTTAAGGAAAGGATTGACTTGAATATCCTGACGACTGTCGTCTCCTTAATTTACTACCGGGCTTAATATGTCATCTATTCAAACAGACACTTTAAGTAATGTGCCCTAAAAGGTAGCAATATTAGCCCCAAGTTAACAAAAAAGTCAGTCAGTTAAGTGCCATACGTGATACACGCTTGGGCGATCATGTCTCGAAAGAAGATTATCCCGCATTAGTTTGCCATTGCTTTCTGCGGTAGACTGGTTGCCGACCAAGGCTATAAAACCCAATCTGTCATGTTATTTGTCTCATAGCTAGAGGGAGAAGAGATGTATTATATTATTACGTAGTAATTAGTGGGGGATCAGTTTATTTCTTCATAACAATAGAAAACCGATCCCCCACTTTATGACCATTAAAAGCCTTAATCATGATTCAAACTATTATATTCAGTCAGTCAGTTAAGTGCCATACGTGATACACGCTTTGGCGATCATGTCTCGAAAGAGACATGACTAACTGGGCAGAAGATTATCCCGCAGTAGGTTGCCATTACTTCTGCGGTAGACTGATTGCCGACCAAGGCTATAGAACCGAATCTGTCCTGTTATTTAACCCATAACTGGAAGGAATAAACTGATTAATACCTTTCCGAAGGGTATTTGCGCGCATATGAAAGCAATGTATTCAGCTGGAATTCGAACACGGCTCCCAGATTTCTCGTACCGAGCCAATATCGAATGCACCAAAACGCACATCATTGAATTATTGTCTATCCCCTCCCCCGTTCAGTGAATAGAAATGTTAGTTCAATGGTGGATACGGGGTACTTTTCGTTTTTCGACTGTGTTTTTTCGTATTTGTTGTCGTGTCTGAATGAGTGTGTAATTGGGTGTATGTTTGGTCGTATGACCTGTTTAATTTATTCAAATCCCGCATTAATTTCATCTAGTGCACTGATATTTCTGTTACGATTAAAGATTGTCGACGGGTGTTATTACTAACATTCTTTGGTTTAGTTCCTTGGAAATATTAAGTCATCCCAAAAGTTCGTAAACACTTGCGAAATGGGTCTATCTGGTCCAGCACAATCGAGACAAGCGATGGGTTCAGAAAGGGCAAGAGTCACCGTCGGTTCCAAAACAAGATCGATTCGGCAAGAAAGTCATGTTGTGGGTTTGTTGGAACTTTGAAGGAATCGTGCATTTTGAGTTGTTTCCGAATGGTCTTGCCATCAGTGCCGAACTTTACTGTCAGCAACTTGAGCGGGTCTACGAAAATTTGAAGCAAAAGTACCCGGCTCTGATCAACCGAAAGCGCGCTTTGATGTAGCAGGATAATGCCAAGCCACACACCGCCAGGAAGACCAAAGACAAGTTTGAAGAGGTGAACGGCGTTGAGGTTCTGCCACATCCAGCCTACAGTCCTGACTGTGCTCCATCAGATTACGGCCTTTTCCATTCAATGCAACACTTTCTGAAGGGCCGCCGATTCGACTCGTTTGATGAAGTCGAGGAAGCGTGTCAAGAATTCTTTGATTCGAAGCCGGCTGAATGGTACCTTGACCAGATCTGAAAGCTTGCAGATCGATGGCAGAAAGTCTTGGAAAATGATGGTCTTTATTTTGAACAATAATTTTTGTTGTTTTTGCGAGTAAAATTTCAATTGTTTGCAAGTGTTTTCTGATAACCTTAGATTACTTGGCGAGTAAAATTTCAATTTTTTGCAAGTGCTTACGAACATTTGGGACAAAATATTGGCAGCAAACCGCTTGTGTACCGATAGGAGGTGAACTCAGCAGATATGCAAAAATAGAAAGGGGTGTAAGACAAGGAGGTGTTTTCTCACCGGATCTTTTCAATCTGTACAGCGAAGCAATTATGAGAGAAACAAAAGCCTTGCCAGGGTTCGATATTGGCGGCCACAATCTCAACAATATCCGATACGCGGATGACACGGTGCTCATAGCAGACACGGAAAGAAAAAATGCGCGACCTTCTACAGAAGTTAGCAAAAGAAAGTGAAAAGAAAGGGTTGAGCATAAACCTCAAGAAAACTGAATAAATGGTCATCAGCAAAAAGGGGTGACCAATATGCCAAAAGCAAGTTGGAGAATCTAAAATAAAACAAGTAATAAATTTCAAATACTTGAGAAGTGTTTTAAAAAATGGATGGAAAATGCGACACAGAGATCCAAAGACCCATTGGCATGGCCAAAGACGCATTTCAGAAGCTAAGCAAAGTACTGAAAGACAGGAAAATCTCATTAGAAACAAAGAAAAGAGCGCTGGATTTCTATGTGATATCTGTCCTTCTGTATGGAAATGAATGCTGGACGATCTCATCAAAGATGAAGGAGAGGCCTGAGGCAACAGAAATATGGTTTCACAGAAGGATTCTGAGGATACCAGAGACAGAGCACGAGTGAAACGATGAGGTGTTGGAAAGGATGCAAGCGAGAAGAAAACTGATAATAAATATCAGGAAGAGACAAATGAGGTTCCTGGGACATGTAATTAGGACGGTAGGCCTGGAGAAGTTGATACTCACAGGTCGGATAAATGGAAGAAGTGACAGGGGAAAGCAGCTAGAGACGTATTTGTTAGGTCTGAGCAAATGGTTGACAGAGCAGGGCTCGGAAGAGATATCAAGAAAAATATTACTGCGAGCGACAAGAGACAGAGCCAAGTGGAAGTCTATGATCACCTACGTCTTGAAGGGCCACGGCATATGAAGAAGAAGAAAAAGAAATATTCATCGGGATTTTTGAAGTTGACAATTTATTCCCCACACCCACAGACAAAATGTGCATTTGGGACTAGTTAGGATTTCATAGAGTCTTTGAGATATCATGATGCTTGTAGTAAGAATGGTAAGTTATAATGTGATGTTTTGCTGCAAGGAATATTGTATAGCTTACTCGGGTCAGCGAATGAGTTAGCTAAGTTATTTTAAAACAGATGAAGATCAGCCTATCTCCTCCCGATTTTTGCATTTGTACCACATTCAGTCAGTTAAGTGCCACATGTGATACACTCTTGTCGATCATGTCTCGAAAGAGACATGACTAACTGGGCAGAAGATTATCCCGCAGTAGGTTGCCATTGCTTTCTGCGGTAGACTGGTTGCCGACCAAGGCTATAAAACCCAATCTGTCATGTTATTTGTCTCATAGCTAGAGGGAGAAGAGATGTATTATATTATTACGTAGTAATTAGTGGGGGATCAGTTTATTTCTTCATAACAATAGAAAACCGATCCCCCACTTTATGACCATTAAAAGCCTTAATCATGATTCAAACTATTCAGTCAGTCAGTTAAGTGCCACTCGTCATACACTCTTGTCGATCATGTCTCGAAAGAGACATGACTAACTGGGCAGAAGATTATCCCGCAGTAGGCTGCCATTGCTTTCTGCGGTAGAATGGTTGCCAGCCAATGCTATAGAACCCAAACTATCCTATTATTTAACCCATAACTGGAGGAAAGAGACGGATTAATACCTTTCCCAAGGGTATTTGCACGAAAGTGAATGCAAGGAATTCAACTGGAATTCGAACTCGGCTCCCCGATTTGTCGTTCCGGG
Source organism: Ascarosepion bandense (assembly GCA_037127315.1). Taxonomy (NCBI): domain Eukaryota; kingdom Metazoa; phylum Mollusca; class Cephalopoda; order Sepiida; family Sepiidae; genus Ascarosepion; species Ascarosepion bandense. The sequence continues at coordinate 403,790 of JBBBDQ010002272.1, read as the reverse complement.
TCGATATCTACTGCACCACAACACTCATCCCTGTGCCACATTATTTGTGGTTAAACAAAAATTAATATCAGTCTAAAAATTATTTTAAAAGAATCTTTATTTATAAAAAGCTAGAGACAACGAGTTCATAGCTTCTCTGCTATATACATATATATATAAGGTAATCGACTGCTAGTTCGAAGGTGATCTGAAGGTTCCTTTTTCTCATGCCGTGAGCTTGCGGTAGGGATGTGAGCGTCTCAAATCTCTGTCCAGAGTTAAAGACTTCAAATGTGCTTACACGGCCATGTAGGTGATGAATTATTCTTCACCCGCTAAACTTTATTTCACAGACGAAATGTTACCTGCATCTCACTACTTTATCGTAATTACTTTCATTTTATAAATATCTCCCTACTCGAACAATATTTTGGTATTGTTTTGAGAAGGGTCATTAACATTCAAATAGTTTTTCAAATGATGTCTTTGTCATTTGATAATTTAAACTGGATTAAATTTCTTAATATTTAAAGTGTGGGGGATACCAATTTAAAACAAATAACTCAGTTATTCAAGTTTTACCCAAGAACTAGATTCTTTGAACAGATCAGTATCTTTTTATTTTTATTTTTTAAGTTTAATATAATAAAATTTTAATAAAATAATTTCATCTACTTGACCACACTGTTTCCGCATTCAAACTGGAGGTAATAATTTAGATACATGCATATATATTAGATAAATTATTATGCTGAATCAATTGTTATATCTGCTACTAGGAATGTTGGTTCACTGTGTCGTGGTAGACAATTGTTTTCTCTCCAGAAACTATCACACATATTTATAAGTCTACTATTCGCCCGTTTCTTGAATATTGCTGCCACATATGGTCTGGTTCTCCTGCTATAAAATGTAGATGTCGTTGGTGCAAACCCAAATAAGAATCTGCAATGTTACTGATCCTGACCTGGCATATCAGCTTCGGTTATTTTTCCAACAGCATAACGTGACATATCTGCGACTCTTTTTTTTTTTAATAAATAATTTCATGGTAAATGTTCTGATGAATAGTTTCTTCTCTCGCTTGTGAAACTCTTTTCCGGTGTCTTGCTTTCCACTCTAATTTGATATTCAAAACTTTAAATGCAATGTAATCGTTATTTTCTGTCTTCTTAATTCTTGTTCTTTAATTGTTCTCTCTATTTAATTATGTTTCCTTTTTCTCATATTATTATAAGTCCTATGTTAACAGTTTCTTCTCTCGCTTGTGGAACTCTCTTCCGGCTTCTTGCTTCCCAGTTAAAATTGGATCTTCAAAAATGTAAATGCAATGTCAGTCTTTATTTTCTGTCTTCTTAATAATTGTTTTTTTTAATTGTTTTCTCTCCTTAATTATTTTTTCTTCTCATTTTATTTTAAATCCTATGCTAGCAGTTTCTTTTCTCGCTTGTGAGACTTCCTTCCGGATTCTTGCTTCCCAGTCAACTTTGATCTTCAAACATGTAAATGCAATGTCTGTCTTTATTTTCTTTTTTCTTAATTCTTGTTTTTTTTTATTGTTCTCTCTCCTTAATTATGTTTTCTTCTCATTTTATTATAAGTCCTATGCTGGCAGTTTTTTCTCTCGCTTGTGAAACTCTTTTCCGGTGTCTTGCTTTCCACTCAAATTTGATATTCAAAACTTTAAATGCAATGACGATCGTTATTTTTAAAAGTTCCATTTATAAATAAGTTTAGATATATATATATTTAGATGCACAACATTTTTAAAAGTATATATTCAGCTCCATAATTTCCAGCAGTCTTTAAACAGCAAAAATTTAAATGCACTGTCAGTATCTATCTACTGTCCCCTTGATTGTTCTTTTCTCTTTCCGCTCATTATTAATATTTCTCTTCCTAATTCTTCCACACCCTGTATGCCTTTGTCTTTGTGGTCTTACAGCCTTGCAAAGGTGAGGGATACCGATTTAAAACAAATAACTCAGTTATTCAAGATTTACCCAAGAACTAGATTCTTTGAACAGATCAATATCTTTTTATTTTTATTTCTTAAGTTTAATATAATAAAATTTTAATAAAATAATTTCATCTACTTGACCACACTGTTTCCGCATTCAAACTGGAGGTAATAATTTAGATACATGCATATATATTAGATAAATTATTATGCTGAATCAATTGTTATATCTGCTACTAGGAATGTTGGTTCACTGTGTCGTGGTAGACAATTGTTTTCTCTCCAGAAACTATCACACATATTTATAAGTCTACTGTTCGCCCGTTTCTTGAATATTGCTGCCACATATGGTCTGGTTCTCCTGCTATATAAAATGTAGATGTCGTTGGTGCACATCCAAAGAAGAATCTGCATTGATACTGATCCTGACCTGGCATATCAGCTTTGGACATTTTTCCAACAGCATAACGTGACATATCTGTGCCTTTTAAATACTCTCATGGTAAATCCTTTTCCTCTTACATTCATCAATGCATTTAAAGTTATTATCGGCCTCTCTAAAGAAAACAGAAGATTCTGCATAAGACCCTTTCAATGAAAATTGTACCGCTAATCCTCTCTTGGAAAACTGAACGATAAATGAGAACGATTAACGGTAATTTTCTTTCTTGTTAAAGTGGATGTGCGTTGTGGATATCAGCTCGAAACGAGAAATCGGAGAGCCGAGTTCGAATTCCATTGCATTCACTTAACGCGCAAATGCCCTTCTCTTCTCCTTCTTCTTCTGGTTGATTAGCAGGACAAATTGGCCCTATATCCTTGGTTGGCAACCAGTCTACCGAAGAAAGAAATGGCAACTACTGCGAAAAAATCTTTGCCTAGCCAATCATGGATCAAAAGAGACATAATCACCCAAGTGCGTATCACGTATGGTACTTTACGAACTGATATAGATAAAAGATTTGAATAACGAGACAGATTGGGTTCTATTGCCTTGGTTGGCAACCTACTTCGGAAAAAATCTTCTTCCCAGTCAATGATGGATCAAAAGTGACATGATCGCTCAAGAGTGTAGCACCTATGGCACTTGATTGAGTGACATTACACGACTGTTTTGTAATAGTTCCACGGAAATTAATATGTGAATTAAATTTTTTAAAATATTTGGAAAATATGATTTGCAAATTTATTTCAATGTTTCTTTAGTATTTTTATTTTTTATTTTTTATTTTTTTTGTAAAATAAATATCTGGTTAAACATTTCGTTTTAACTGGAAAATATATTTTTTGATCTAAATGAAAAATTATGGCACAAGGATAGATATGAACGGGATAGATACATATGAATAGACTAGGATAGATATGAGTAGATAGATATGAATAGACTAGGATAGATATGAGTAGATAGATATGAATAGACTAGGATAGATATGAGTAGATAGATATGAATAGACTAGGATAGATATGAGTAGATAGATATGAATAGACTAGGATAGATATGAGTAGATAGATATGAATAGACTAGGATAGATATGAGTAGATAGATATGAATAGACTAGGATAGATATGAGTAGATAGATATGAATAGACTAGGATAGATATGAGTAGATAGATATGAATAGACTAGGATAGATATGAGTAGATAGATATGAATAGACTAGGATAGATATGAGTAGATAGATATGAATAGACTAGGATAGATATGAGTAGATAGATATGAATAGACTAGTATAGATATGAGTAGATAGATATAGAACAGACTAGTATAGATGGGCACGAAAATGGCACCTAGTTATGCCAATATCTTTATGCATATTTTAGAAAAAAAGATACTAGACAGTTCACAATACAAACCATCACATTATTTTAGATACATTGATGATATTTTCTTAATATGGACTCATGGATTAGAAAAATTTAAAAACTTCTTCACTTTCTGCAACAACTTCCACAATACAATCAAATTTACCATGGAGTACTCATACACATCCGTCCCTTTCTTAGACGTCATGGTAAAATTAAATAAACATACACTTTCCACCAGTCTATACAACAAACCCACAAACCAACATAAATTCCTACACTTTAACAGTTGCCATCCCCTCAAATTAAAAAAATCTATCGTATACAGCTCATTTATTAGAATAAAACGCATTTGCTCAGACCATCCAGATTTTCTAAACAACATTAACAACCCAATAAAACAGTTTCTAAAATGTAAATATCCAATAAAAATAATAAAGGAAGCACTACATAAAACCATCCACATAGATCGTAGCACACTTCTCACATACAAAAAACGAAAAGATAACAACCGAATTCCCATGGTTTTTAACCATAATCAATATTCCTACACACTTATCAAAAATTTAAAAAATGATTACAGGAACCTCCAATCAAACAAAAACATCAAAGACATTTTCGATAAACCACCCATAAATGCAAAGAAACAAACACCCAACCTATCAACTATCCTCACTTCTAACAAATATTTAAATAATACAAACCTATCAGGGAATTTAAAATGTGGGAAGCCTCGCTGTTTAATTTGTAAACATTTAATAACAGACAAAACATTCTCTGTACCCAACACCAAAATAAAATTACACCCACCAAACCTTACTTGTGACAGCAAAAACATCATCTACTTTCTCTTCTGCTCAATTTGCCCCAACAGTGGATATATCGGCGAATCCGGTAATAGCTTTAGATTTCGCTTCAATAATCACAAACTAAATATACGACAAAAAAATGTATACTCCCCAATTGCAGCCCATTTTAATCAACCTGATCATACTTTAGAAAATTGCAAATGTTTATTAATAGACTCCAATTTTAGTTCTACATACACACGCAGAAAGAAAGAAACATACTGGATTTTAAAATTAAATACACACAAGCTAGGGTTAAATAGGGACTTAGGTGTGTTGAATCTTTACAAATATTTCAATAGCTAAAAAATTTTTTTCAGATATTCCAAGAAATTTTTATCTAAAACAAACAGACTTTCTCTAAGGACATGCCGCATGTTGTGAACAAACACACCACGTGATGTAAACAAAAAAATATTCGAACGCTATCGTGAAATACGTTTCTAATTCAAATTTAAAAATCAGTTGATTCTGATGAAGGACCGAGGGCGGTCTGAAATATAAAAAATATAATAAAAATAAACAAATACTGTTCAAAAAAAAAGTACATTTTTAAATTCAAAACTTTTTATTAATATTCTTTCCTATATATATATATATATATATATATATATATATATATATATACTGTTAAATATAAGATGAAATGAATGTCTATTATGCTTATTATAATGTCTATTATGTTTAATCATGAGCCGTTCTAAAAGTCGTATTTTGGCTTTAATTTCAGTTGAAAATAAATTAAAAAAATTCTCCATCTTCAGAGAGGTTACAAGAACGTTAACACAAAAACATCCACCATCAGCGATTATTTTATCTTGTGTTGACATAAAACTCCGCTAAGCAACGGCAACAGTTACCAAAAATAGCAAACGCAAATTTGTAATGCGGTTCTATGACGTCACACCGCGTGAGAGCTCGAAATGATAACAGAACCATATATTTAAATGCAATGTAATGTGTTATGACCAGATTTAAACGTGATTTTATTAAGTGTGGGTTGTTCGGATTTAAAATAGATGGCCTCCAATATCTGAAGGTTCTTTTACTGTGTGTATGAGTGAGGATTATTTTATTGATGTCTAAAATCTGTCTGATATTACCTACATGGTTATGTTTTATTGAGAAATGTTGTTTAATCGTATTCTGATCAGAAAGGTGACAGGTAAGTCTACGGGAGAGCGTGGTTGTAGTAAAACCAATATATGTAGTGGGTTTTTTATTAGTACCAGATATACAATATTTGCCTGATATTTTTTTCACAAATCTTACCTTTTTTAATAGAAACAATAGTTTTCCAAGCTACCATATATAATAAAAACACAATAAAGAAAACTGTTAATTTCCATCATTTTAACATACATTACCTGATTTCACTGTGCAGGTGAATTCTTGGAGGATTATCATTGAAAAATTTTATTTAATCTTCTGTTACTTTACATTTTTAGTGAATTGGTCACAATTTGGAAGTCTATTTTTAGATTGGTTTCTATCACCTCCGTGGAGGTGCGCAAAAATTGCGATTAGCACCCTCAGAATAGTGGGTGCCATCGCGGTGTATTGGTAATAGTTTTCAACTAGTAATAACCGCGCCTCGGGAATTCTTCAATGGCAATATTTATTTTGTAAAAATTACAAAAATTGTGGCACAAAGCCGAAAAGGGGAGGGGAAAAGGTTGGTACTCACTGAACTATCCTATACCTAGCTAAACACTATCACGATCCATTCACTCATTAAAATTTGCACAATCACCAAAAGAACCCATCCATCACCTCCCAATCCTTCATACACCACAATACCACAAACTCACAAGGGACACCTAAAAACGTGGATAATAAAAATATATTTTTGTACAATATAATATATAATTTAAAACATTTAATGAAAGATGAAATGAGGGAGGAGAATGAACCCAAAAACAAACTAAAAATACAACAAATTTTTAAACTAAAATAATAAACAATTCCTCATTGGCTATGGTAAGTTAATATGTACTATTTAATTAAGAAAAATATAGAATATAGTTTAAGTGTAATTATGATTTTGATAATAGCATTTAACAATTGTTCCGTTTACTTGAATTTCATTAACCTTTCAATTTATATTTTATTTTTCTAGAAAAGTTTTAAATATTCTATTTTAACAGGGGCAGATAACTTTGCTTCTGATTATTACGACGACGAGATGTAAATAAAGAAGCCATATAAAAAGAAAGCTATTTCCAAAGTTATTTATAACGATAATCTATAATGCCATTCAGATTAGTATATTGTTTGTTGGTCTTCATAGCATTGTTTACTTTACGAATAGTGCTGTAGTTAGCGGCTCGGAGAAAGTAATTGGCGAGGCGAGTTCGGATTCCGGTCATTTTTGTTACATTCACTAAATATCATTTGGAAAGGCATGAATCCATCTCTTCTTCCTTAAACAAAGAATCAATATTGGGGTCCACTAACCTTTGTTGGAAACCAGTCTTGTGACTCGATAAATCGAGCATCCTCCAGCCAATTTGATTGCATTCCCTTTCATGAATCCCGTTAATGTTCCACAGATATGGATTAAATGTTATCACAGACAAGGATACCTAGCCTTGGTCAGTGGCCAGTATAGGAGAAAGAAAACTCTGAATTAGAAACTGGTGAAACTGCTCAATCACAAGCAAACTTAAATATACATTGTAATATTTTAAAAATAAATGCTCGTGTATTCTTTATTATTTTTCTGTTCCTATATTTCATAACCAATTTTTTCCTCATTACAATTAAATTATACCCCAAAGTTTTAGTCATTCTACTAGTGCGCCCTGAAGTTAAAGAAAAAAGTTGGGAACATTGTTTAAGTTGATCACCCGCTGTTTTACGTTGCCGTCAATATATTCTGTTAGTGGGAATTTCCTCAATAGGCTTACGGCCATATAACGTTCAATACACCGGTTCTCGCTCGATCACCGAAGTTAAGCCTGGTCAGTACTTTGATGGGTGACCGCTTGGGAATACCAGGTGCTGTAAGCGTATAGCGACGGATGTGTGTTGTGGTGCAGTGGATATCGGCTCGGAAAGAGAAATCGGTGAGCAGAGTTCGAATTCCAGTTGAATACCCTGCATTCACTTAAGCACTGGTGCCCTTGGGAAAGGTATTAATCCGTTCCTTCCCTTCAGTTATGTGTTAAATAGGACTAGGGGACCCTGCTTTTAAAACCAAATCCCAATGAATTTTGATACTCGAAAAGAAAAATGTATTACTAGACAAAAAAAAAACTTATATAAACAACAATAAATTGTTGAAAGAAAAAGGTATTAGCAGTAACAAATAAATAAAAATTTAATTGGCAATAAATGACCCGCCGAGGTTGATATGCCATAAAAAACAAACAACCAACCAACTTTCCTCAATAGGCGTTCAAGAATGTTAAAACTAGGTCGTTAATCACATATTGGAGTAGATAGACTAAACTATCGCCCGGTTCACACTCCACCCACGTCTATTGAACTGAAGAGGCTCATCCCTTTTTTTTTCTGTTTAGGATGCGGTTTCCGGTTTTCTCTTTTCTAATTTTCTCACTTTGTTTTTTTTTTTTTCAATTAGAGTTGATAGACTAAACTATCGCCCGGTTCACACTCCACCCTCACCTATTGAACAGATGAAGAGGCTCATCCTTTTTTTTTCCTGTTTAGGATGCGGTTTCCGGTTTTCTCTTTTTTAATTTTTTCACATTGTTTTTTTTTTTCAATTAGAGTAGATAGACTAAACTATCGCCCGGTTCACACTCCACCCTCACCTATTGAACAGGTGAAGAGGCTCATCCTTTTTTTTTCCTGTTTAGGATGCGGTTTCCGGTTTTCTTTTTTCTAATTTTCTCACTTTGTTTTTTTATTTCAATTGGAGTAGATAGACTAAACTATCGCCCGGTTCACACTCCACCCTCACCTATTGAACAGGTGAAGAGGCTCATTCCTTTTTTCCTGTTTAGGATGCGGTTTCAGGTTTTCTCTTTTACAATCTCTCCACTCTTATGAAGCCCCCTGCACATCAGTGGCGTTACCGCCTTGCTCGGGGTGATATGATTAAAAAAAAAATTACTGTCGGAATTTATTAGCGTGAATGCATCATCTGTTGCTTCAGATTGTTTCTTGATTGTGAGAAAACTGTCCGATATTTAAATGTCATATTTTCAAAAACTATTCTACCCCAAGCAAGGTGGGACCGCCACTTGTGCGCAGGAGCATATTTACAGTGAGAGAATACAAATTTAATTTCATAAAGAATTTTTTTAAATGTATTTTTTTATAAATTGATATCAACCCTTGCTAGGTAATGAAGCCACTAAAACACAAAGACACATGTGAAGCTGTAGGGAGATGATTAATGTTTCTTTAATTCGGCCTTGTGTCATACATAATAGAACTCTCTACAGCTTACAAGTTTTATCTAGAATTATCATCATCAGAATTATCAGATAGTTTTCATCAGAAGGTTGGTTGTAAGTTGGAATGTGTGAATTACTGTAGAATAGTGGAATAGTGTAAAAATAAAATATACATTTTTCTCATTAAAATAAAAATTTATTAAAAGAAATCAATAACAAGAATTCGTAGAAATTCAATGAGAAAGTTGAGGGTATCAATCGTTCGTAGAAATGTTCTTGTAGTAGTTAGTTGAAAGAGTTTATGCGTGCGTACGTATGTATGTGTGAGCGTTTGTTTGGTATGAATGTTTTTGAATGGAAAAGAAGAAGTAAAAGAAATCAGCACACGAGAAAGAAGGAAAAAGATACAATGTGCGAAGCGACCTATGTCCGGGTCGTAGTTGAAGTTTCTCCGGTTACGTTTTAGTAATCTCGTCACGATGCTCCCATTTTACTGTGTCTTGACCTGTCACAGAATGTCCTTAAGTTGTTAAATCTGGGCAATGGACCGGATCCAGCGAGCATTTTTACTTAGGTGTGATAAAACATTTGACGACGTTACATATGAATTCTTTATTTGCTATTCAATTCGGGTCCAGAATTTTGCTTTTCACACTGACTTTGTGAAATTTGCCATGGTTTAGAATTTTCGAAAATGTTTTTAGTCGTTTGAATCCACTTTTCCGGGTGTGCTATTTTACTTTGTATTTTTTGTTTTTGTTGGGTTTTTCCAAAATGCTTTTAATTCTTAATTTTTTATCCACCACAAAAATTATGAATAGAAACATTAATTTAGAGCTGGAAGAAAAAAGAATAATCAAAAGGACAGTCGATAGAGATTGACTCTGCATTTCAATTTTAACAGATTAAAATTGACTGGGAACCATGGAACCGGAAGTGAGTTCCACCGGCGAGAAATGCAACAAAGGAACTTGTTAGCATAGAATAACCAATACACATTGTAGCTGCGGTGTCAGTTACATGGGGAGAACTACTAAGCGTATTGATACTCGAATTACACGGTATGTTTCACTGAAAATCAGAAACCTGACAACAAAATGAACTCATTCGCAACACTTATCGTTGCTCAATTGGTGAACATCTAATAAATAATAGAAAGTGTGCTATAGAATTTAATGTGGATTAGTCTTCCGTTTTCGCCAATTCACACTAACTTTTTAATTTAAAAGTGCTAGAGTCTTTATACATCAGGTCTTGGAGACCCTCGCTGTATAAACAGCGAGAGTGTTTGCTGGACCTTGTTGTGATCAGTCTCTAGCAGTTCATTCCCTTATCCCATCATTGATGAATTCATCTCTCTCTCTCTCTCTCTCTCTCACACACACACACACACACACACACACACACACACACACACACACACACACACACACACACACATATATATATATATATATATATATATATATATATATATTAATACAGGTTTCATTGAATAATCTAGACAAGTTCTGTCTATTTATTTTGTGTAAGATCCGTTCGTATGATCTGATTAGCTTGATAGTGTTGTCATGGAAAGACGACAAGAAATCGCAATAATTGTTGATTTTTTATCAGGTTCATCCTTTGATAATGGCTTATGTAAGACGAAAGCTCAGACCTGACAAAAAAATCAACAATTATTGCGATTTCTTGTCGTCTTTCCATGACAACACTATCAAGCTAATCAGATCATAAGAACAGATCTTACACAAAATAAATAGACAGAACTTGTCTATATTATTCAATGAAATCTGTATTAATGAAAAAATGCTGCCAAAATACGCACACACAATATATATATATATATATATATATATATAATTTGTTTTTAATTAAAAAATACATTGCGACACGGAAATTTCTATATTTCGAGATTTCTATTTCTCATCAGGCAATGTTAGATCATAGTTGTGAAAATGATTTTCATTTAAATATAAGAAACAATAAAATATCCATGTCGCAATGTATTTTTAATTAAAAATAAATTAATTATATGATTATATTATGCTCTACAATATTTATTGTATTTAGCACTTAAAAAAAAAGTAAATGCCAGGGAACTCGGAAATGTAAAACAGTTGGTTCTCTTCACCTGGATTTATATATATATATATATATATATATATATATATATATATATATTTTAATTCAGATACTTTAATCCAAGCGAAAAAAGCAGGAAGGTAAATTCCAAAAACCCGATCCTAATTAATATTAAAAATTTTATTTTAATATTAAAAAATGATACAGGAAGAGAGCTCCATGTAATAAAATATTACAGAGCAAATATAAATTAAAAAAGGATGAATTCAATGATGTTGGATGATCATTTCGAAAAAATTAGACTGATTGTTCTCCAGTTTCTGAAAGGATTTTTCTGTTGCTGAGGTGATATGTTATGGGGATTTTCATATCGAAATGATCTCCCAACATCATTGAATTAATCCTTTTTTAATTTATATATATATATATATATATATATATATATATATATATATATAGTCATACGCAGACAGCCCTGTTTGGCTGTATCACAGCTCATCAGTACGGTTAGACATCCGATTGCTTCTAGCCAGAATTAAAAATACAGATAAAACAAAATTCTTATTTTTGATAGATTGATGATTCTCTGTTTTTTTTTTGTTTTTGTTTTTTTATAAGCGTTTCACCCCGAGCAAGGCGTGTCACTGCCACTACTGTGCAGGGGGCTACGTAGAGTGGAGAAAGGCTGATTAAATATAGGAAATAACAGAGGGTGGGTGATAGGCGGGTGAGGATACCGAGAATGAGGGTTGGGTAGATGAGAGTGTTGTGAGAATAGTTGGGAGTTAGTGTGATAGGAGGTGTCTATTGACCCTACATTTAAACACCTGGAGATTGTAGCTGTCGGGAAAGCAGACTTGTGGAAGGGAGTTCCACAGGCGGGAAGCGCGAGAAAAGAAGCTGTTGGAGTAGAATTTACGGTTACATCTTATTTGTTTAATTTTAAAAGGGTGGGACCTAGTTGCTAATCTAGTATCTCGTGTAAATTCGTGCTTAGGCGGCACCAGTGATCTAAGCTCATCGGAGCAGAAGCCATGAAAGTACTTGTAGAAGAGGCACAGGGAAGCTACATCACGCCGGTGTGAGAGCGGCTGCTAATATAGACTCATGACATTGTTTTAGTCGGATACGCTAACAAACATAACGTTAAAACCTTACAACAGATTTCACCTGTGAATCTGTGTCAACACTTTATCGCACTGTTATGAAAAGTATTTTTAAGTTGAAAAGTCAGATTTTTTAGAGAGATTTTCAGGCGACAAAGACCAAACAACCAACACACTGCTCGCCGCCAGGTCGCACTGTTATTTGGCTGTCTCTGCAAAGTTTGATAAAGGCCGAAAAGATATGTTTTTATGTGGAGATTTGACAGTCTGATTATTTTTAAAAATTGAAGGCTCTGATTACTTTTAACGAAACTTCGGAAGAACTATTTTTTTGAAGATTGAAAGCTCTGATATTTTAATGAGACTTCGAAAGGACTTAATTTTATTTGAAGTTTGCAAAACTGATATTTTTTACCGAAACTTCGAAAGGACTTATTTTAAATTGAAGATTGAAAGCTCTGATATTTTTAATGAAACTTCGGAAGGACTTATTTTTATTTAATGATTGAAAAGTTCTGATATTTTTAATGAAACTTCGAAAGGATTTATTTTTATTTGAAGTTTGTAAAACTCTGATGTTTTTTAAGGAAACTTCGGAAGGACTTATTTTTAATTGAAGATTGAAAAGTGCTGATATTTTTAATGAAACTTCGAAAGGACTTATTTTTATTTGAAGATTGAAAGCTCTGATATTTTTAAACGAATCCGTTGTAAACTTGAATTTCGACAATTGTATTTTCTGGTCTTGTAATTAATTATTTTTTTAAGAAAACTTTTTTTTTCGTAACTCAACTGGGCGTCTTCGACCTTATTCATTTATTTAATTTTTTTTTGTTTTTTTGTGCCGTAATTATTTTATTTTAACGCAAGTGTACACAAGTGCCCGGTTTGGATATGATAGAAATACGGCTACCGGGTTTTCACAACATGACATTCTGAGATTAAAAAAACACAGCGTGGGCAGTGAGTCCGTTGTTGTAATAGACATCTTGAGGACCTGCTACTGTGAACATCGTCATTAGGCGTCCATAATCGTCTACTGCCGGCGAGTGTTACACCTAAATATAATTATACATATCACTTATAATGAGCTTCAGTTTGATTTTAGCAGGAAATCTACTATTAAGAATGACCTTATTTATTTCTGTTCTCACCACTTCTTCTTTTACGTGCACTATTCCTTCAGGACGTAGGCGATCATGGCTTTCCACGTATCCCTATCCCTGGTGGCTCTTAGCACGCCTTCTCCAGTTACACCATGCAACCCTCGTTCCATCATACACCTGATTAGGTCCTTCAAATATGTTATCCGTTGCTTTCCCCTGTCTCTTTTTTCCTGTATCTGGCCTGTTAGTATCATGTTCTCCAAACCCTCCTTCCTCATTGCATGTTTAAGGAACTTTAGCTGTCTTTTCCTGATGCTCAATATTAATTTCCTTTTGTTTCCATCCTTTCTAGGACCTCATCATTCATTATATCAAAACTATAATAAAATATAATCTGGAATAATCCTATTTAAAAGCAGTAACAATCTACAACCGCCAAAATTTACCTGAAGATTAAATATACAGAGAAAACATCTCTAATACCCTCCTTATTTTATCCGAAATGATTAAATATATTAAAAATATAAAAAGTATATACAACCACAAAAAAAAATATAAAAAGTATATACAACCACAAAAAAGTTTTGGACATTAATACAATAATGATAATAGATTAATTAATCTAACAACATTTTAATATCTTCTATTTAAAACAATATGTTAACAATATCAAGATAATTATAATCACATAGAAAACTATTATGGATATGACCAGAATAAAAATTATCCATAGCAATAACAATTCTGAAGCAGGTGTATATAAAATAAATTGTCAGATCTGTTCATCATAATGTATAGGAGAAACATATTACAGAAAAACGTATCTATGAACACAAAAAGGATGTTATACATAATAATTTATGAAATATATTAGGTATACATAGAAATATGTTCACCCACAAACTCAACTGAAAGGACAAGGAAGACCTAGACTGGCGTCGAGATCTCATCAATTTAAACTTGAGCTGGCTAGAGGTAGCTGTAAATTCTATTTTAACAGTTTTTTTTTCTCATACTTCCCGCTTGTGGAATTCTCTTCCGACTCCATGCTTTTCGGCCAAATTTATTACTGGCCTCCTTATTACACTTTCCTCATTCTGATCACTATTAATGTTTCAGTTCCTAATTCTTCCACATCCTGTAACCTCTCACCATTTAGTGGCTTTATTGCCTTGCTTGGGGTGATATCAGTTTTTTTTTTATAATCATATGGCCCCCAAGCAAGGAATTTTACTGCCAATGTTTTGCAGGGGGTTATATAGAAAGAACATTATGAGAAAGAGTGACAGGTTATAGGGGGTGTCAGGAAATGGGTAAGAGAAGGATGAGAATACTGATGAGAGTGGAGTGGATGGAGAAAGGAGCATGAGAGAGAGGATGCAGGTTAGTGAGATAGGAGATGACTATTGACTTTACATTGAAATTCTTGGAGATTGTAGCTGTCGGGAAAGCAGGTAAATGGAAGGGAATTCCACAGGCGGGAAGTGCGAGAAAAGAAGCTACTGGAGTAGAATTTGTGTTTACAATTTATTGGTTTCACAGTAAAAGAGTGGGACTTAGTTGCTAATCTTGTTGCTCGAAATTAAAATTGTAATAATTTAACCCTAAGACATGAATTTTTTATTCAAAAAAGTTTATCTAAAAAAAGCAAAAATAATAAGATGCACTGAAATTGGAGTAGATAGACTTTAATTGGAGTAGATAGACTAAACTATCGTCCGGTTCACACTCCACCCACGTCTATTGAACAGGTGAAGAGGCTCATCCCTTGTTTCCTGTTCAGGATGCGGTTTCCGGTTTTCTCTTCTCACTTTTTTTTCAATTGGAGTAGATAGATTAAACTATCGCCCGGTTAAAAATCCATCCTCGTCCATTGAACAGGTGAAGAGGCTCATCCCTTGTTTCCTGTTTGGGATGCGGTTTCCAGTTTTCTCTTTTCCAATCTTTTCAACTTATGTAGCCCCCTGCACATCAGTGGCGTTACCGCTTTGCTCGGGGTGATGTGATTAAAAAAAAAAACTCTTAATAAAATAATATCAAAAGTTTTCATCAGAAAAGCAATAATAATAATATGAAATAAAACTAGTAATAAAATAATATTAAAATTAATAATTTTAACCATTTATGCAAATAATAATAATAACAAGAAATAAGCGTAGTTTAAAAGGCATTTATAACGAAAAAACTAAAATACAACCGGTTTCGTCCCAGTCTTACTCCTGAGAATTAAAATAAGAGACGTATAAAATAAATAGAGGACAATTAATGATTAAAGGAAAAAGTATACAAGGTAAACTAGAGCCCAATAGCATTCAAACCCAGCGAACAATCCCTCTGCTTACATAGGGAAGCCTTGCAGGATTTGATGTATAATGACTCTAGAACTTTTAAATAATATAAAGAGTGGGACCTTAATAAAATAGAGAATTGAGTTTTGAGTTTGAGGTTTGTTTAACGGCATCCAAGAATTTAAATGTAAAGTCAATAGTCATTTCCTGTCTCACTAACTTACATCCTACCTCTCATGCTTTTCTACATCCACCCCACTCTCATCTGTACTCTCTTTCCTCTCCTACTCTCTTCCTGACACCTCCGTGCAACCTCTCACTCCTCATAACATTCCAACTCGTCCACCCCACCACATCAGTAATCTCTTCCCTCTCCTACTCTCTTCCTGTCACCCCATGCAACCTCTGCCTCTTCATAACATTCCTCCCATGTGACCTCCTGCAAAACAGTGGGAGTAAAATGCCTTGCTTGGGGCGACACGATTAAAAATATATATATATCAACATCAGTGGGTTATTTACTGCCAAAAAGGTAGGGTTTTAAAGTATTTTTTTTTAATGCTCGGTTATAGTGAGAAGATTGATTTAGTCAAATTTTAATGAAATTTATTTGTTTTATTCTTTTTTTATTTTAGAAAACTGAAAATGTCTTCTAGTTTTGTATTAAAAAAATGTTTTGCTGAGAATAAGTTTTTCCTCAAAAAATGTGTTATAGCAATAATTTTTTCTTAAAAAAGATCTTGTTGGTAATATTTTTCCTTCAGAAAAATATATTTTTCTATAAAAGTTTATTTTTATGTATATATTTCCATAAAAGTGTATTTTCATACTTTCATAGTGTTTTGACCCCAGTTTGGGGATTAACTATTTGCCCATAGCTGGGACCCTAACAGGTGCTACCACTCCGGGTCAGGGTGGACCTGAGAACAACAGCAATTAAGAGTTGGTTTCATGCTCCTCACAACCTCCCAATCAGAGGCCTTGCTGCCAGATGCAGTTCACCATCATGCCCAAGAAACACTGATATAGAGAAACAGTCCACATTAAATCCAAAAACACAAAATATAAAATATAAAATAATAATAATAATAATAATAATAATAATAATAATAATAATAATAATAATTATTATTATTATTATTATTATTATTATTATTATACAGGGTGTGATATGTAAATTGTTGCTATTTAATATTTTTAATTTCGTGGATGAGTGTTGTTTGTTTTTGATTTTGTCAACTGTAGAGTACAGTAGGGTCAGCTGGGCACCGTCTGTGAAACAAAGCGCCATGTCGCAATTCACACCGAAATTTGGAATATGGAAACCGCATTTTTTCCGTTTGGCATTCGAGCCTGCAGCTCAAATACGAAAATTTCAGAGTATTTTGGTGTCAGGCAGATGACAGCACAGGAGATTCGGAAAGAATTGGATTTTATATCCAGTAAACATCCTCGTGTTTGGGGTGATCATTAGTGGTGATGGCGTTATGCCTACCTTCATCCTTCCACAGGGCCTTAGACTCCACGCGGAAGCCTACATCAAGTGCCTTGAGGAAGTAGTAATACCCTGAGAAAAGAGAGTGGCATCAGGACTATGTATCATGCCACACAAGCATAAGAATCCACTCATAGCTTTCAGACAATTCTTTGCAACGACATCGCCTTCTACATCTGGCCACCTCACTCCCCAGACTGCAACCCCCTTGATTATTATGTCCAGAGACCAAAAATGACCTTGTAGCACCAAAGATGACAGGAAGGCAAGAATTATGACAGCATTTACCAACTTAAAAAAAGGAGACCGTCCAAAAGAGTTTCAAGATATTACGAAGTCGTCTGGATGCCGTGGTTGAAGTCAATGGCGATTTTATTGAATGAATTTACTCTTCAGTATTTGAAGATATTTTTGTGTAATTTTGGTAAATATATCTCTTAAAATGAAATGTCAGCGTTATTGTCATTTTAGGGTGAGTTAGATGACAATTTATCCATCGCATCCTGTATAGCAACAATAAGTCAGAGTAAAACTATCTATAAAAAACAATAATACTATATTTAAAATGCAAGAATTATTTACAAAATAAGTATTTAAATAGCTACGATAATATTCACTTAATTGTTAATAAAATAATTATATTTGACATGATAATTTAAATGAAAATTTATTAATCGCATCCTGTATAGCAACAATAAGCCAGAGTAAAAATATCTATAAAAACAATAATTTACTTAAAATGCAAGAATTATTTACAAAAAAAGAAAAACAAGAAATCAGTCAGTTTAGTGCCATACGTGAAACACGCTTGGGCGATCATGTCTCGAAAGAGACATGACTGACTGGGCAGAAGATTATCCCACAGTAGGTTGCCATTGCTTTCTGCGGTAGACTTTTTGCCGACCAAGTCTATAGAACCCAATCTGGCCTGTTATTTAACCGATAACTCGAAGGAAGAGACGGATTAATACCTTTGCCAAGGGTATTTGCGCGTAAGTGAATGCAATGAATGCAACTGGAATTCGAACTCGGCTCCCCGATTTCTCGTTCCGAGTCGATATCCACTGCATCACAAGGCACGCCCAAAAAATATATTATTTAAAAAAGCTCTAATAAGATTCACTTAATTGTTAATAAAATAATTATAAGGGAAATGCTTTATATAAAAACAAAAATAATAATATGGAGTAAAACAAGTAATAAAAAATAATCGTAAGTAATCTTGATCCAAAACGTAACAATAATATAAGATGTTATAAAACTAGGAATGACATTGCTAATCTAAAAAGGTTTCAAGGATAAATATTTTCACCGATTCAGCCAAGAACAAAACTTCTAAATTTCAAAATATTTTAAAGAAATGAAGGTTGGCAGAATTTTTAAAAATATAGAACTAAGGCCCATTAAAATAATAAGAAAACAACAAACAAACAAAAAACAGGGGAGAATGATACAAAAAGTAACTTAAGCTACACCAGCGTCACCTGGCTGTCTCAAACGATATTTCCCGCCTTCCCAGAATCTCCCTTCCTCCACGAATCGAACACGATCGCCATAGCCGTAATGTCTCCAGTAGGGTCGTCAGGTCGGCAGGCGTGCGTGTTGCCTTATCAGTTATTAGCAATCGCGTGGATGCAGCACTCATAGGCCGAGAAATCTGACAGTTACTGTTCGCTAACTACCTCTTCTGAGCACAGAGGAGATTTAGACCCTTCGCTTCGGAGACTTTAAAACCCTAGCAATACTTACTCGCCCAGTTGCGTGTCGCCTTTCCGATTGTCGTGTTGCCACCGGCATATCTCATCGCTGCAGGCGCCATTACCAACAGGGCAATAACAGTGCTTGCAAAGCTACTGCCCCGATACATTTCCATGAATGCATCTTGGTTTATTTGTCTGGGAAGAATTTATATTTATTTCACTTGAATGAGTGATATATATATATATATATATATATATATATATATATATATATATATATATATATGTGTGTGTGTGTGTGTGTGTGTGTGTGTGTGTGTACACACACACACACACATTAAATATAAAACTTTAATCCAAAAGGAAAAGCAGGAAGGTAAAGCCCAAAAACCTGATCCTAATTAATATTAATTACATTAATATTAAAACTGATCAAGGCGGAGGGCTCAGTGTAAATATTTAAATTACAGAGCCAATTATAAAATAAAATAAATTTCGATGTTCAAATCAGTTGTATGGCCATTTCTACATAAAATCCCTAAGATAAATTTCATGCATCATCGGCAACTACTTTATTTCGAAATAAACCACAATATTTTACCGGCGGAAGTTAAAAATATATATATATCACAGAAAAATTAAAGGGGTGGGATTAATAAGAAAGTAGACAGAAATCAATGTCTATTTTTAGATTTTTGGAAAACCTTACTTTTAAACTGAGTTAAGAGTTGTAAGTTAAAATTTAGCCTTGTCTGGATCTAAGAAATGGAAGGGGAAAGATAAAGGAAAAAAGAATTGAAAGGAATTGGAAGAGGTGGTTGTCAGGGAAGTAAGCTAAGCAAAAAAGAAAGAAATTCATCTCCATAGAAATGTTAACAGACGTGTTGACAAATAAATCATAGCGGTTTATGGTTTATATATATATATATATATATATATATATATATATATATATTAATACAGGTTTCATTGAATAATCTAGACAAGTTCTGTCTATTTATTTTGTGTAAGATCCGTTCGTATGATCTGATTAGCTTGATAGTGTTGTCATGGAAAGACGACAAGAAATCGCAATAATTGTTGATTTTTTTATCAGGTCTGAGCTTTCGGCTTACATAAGCCATTATCAAAGGATGAACATTTAATGTTCAGTGAACATAGAACATTTAAATTATTTTTAACAGAGTGGAGTTATACAGAGAAAATTATACAGGTCCATTTTTGTGTCGCACATGGCTGTAGGCCGAGAAGGAATGGTGGTAGTGGGTTTTTTGTTCGATTGAGTGTATAGTGGCATGAGGGATTGGTCTGGGAACTGCTGCTACTATGGTGTAGGGGGTAAGTATAATAACTATGACCTCTCCCGTCGATTATAGGCATTGAAGTATGTTAGTAGAGGTGTCGAAATTTATTTTATTTAGGCTAGGTTTAAACTGTTTGATGTAGATAGCTTCTAGAATTTTAAGTTTTCGTTTATTATTTTCTTGTCTAAGTATATGCGTATTTTCAACAAGTGTTTTCCTAAGAAATGTGTGTTGATAGCCGTGGTGTTTTAAATGTCGGAATATGTTAGAATTTTCATTTAAGTGCAATGTAAGTCTCCGCGAAAGCGAGTTAGTAGTATGTCCAATGTAGGTATTATTTAGTTTGTTAGAGATACATTCTTGAAAGGGGCATTTAAATTTATACACTACATTGTTTTTTTGCAAAACCCCAAACCACTGCGGGATAATCTTCTGCCCAGTCAGTCATGTCTCTTTCGAGACATGATCGCCCAAGCGTGTTTCACGTATGGCACTAAACTGACTGATTTCTTGTTTTTCTTTTTTTGTAAATAATTCTTGCATTTTAAGTAAATTATTGTTTTTATAGATATTTTTACTCTGGCTTATTGTTGCTATACAGGATGCGATTAATAAATTTTCATTTAAATTGTCATGTTAAATATAATTATTTTATTAACAAACTAAATAATACCTACATTGGACATACTACTAACTCGCTTTCGCGGAGCCTTACACCCCTCTGCTGCAATGGGGTGCTGCGGCCGCGGGACACTGTTTCCCTTGAATGGGCATCTATTCAGTGTAATTTTTCTCAGTTGCGACCCTGCCATCGCTGATAGAACCACAACTGAGCCGCACTCTGTCTTCAAGGACAGAGACGCAACTGAGAGATGATTCGGTACCCACCCGACACGAAAATTTTGATAGAATATATCCCCAAAACATATTGAAAACTGAAGTTAAAATAAAAATTCTCAGCTTTCCCTCTTGTTCATGAGCATCTGTAGTGGCATCAATGAAAGCATCAACATATATATATATATATATATATATATATATATATATATATATATATATATATATTTATAAAGTAGAATACTTGGTATATTAATCAGGTAAATCATAATTTTATTATTATTAATATTATTAGTGTCTAAAATTTTTGAGTATATATATGTATATTTATATTTATTTTTTATTATTTTTATTATTTATCATTATTTTTTAAAATATTTTTTAAGATTGTATTTTAATATTTTATTTATCTTCGTTTTAAGTGTTACTTATTTTAACAATATTTATATAATATATTATTAATACTGTTTACATTGTAATTTGTATTAGGAAGTAGGATTTATAATTTATTTATTTACCGTAAATATATCCCATTGTAGGTATAACTAAATTTAATGGTAAATTCCAATATCATGCTTTTCTAAGAATGCAGATAATTGTATTAGACGTTGGTGTCAATCTAAGACGTTTATTTTAAATTCTTTTCTATCTATAGTGTTCGTTCTCATTGTATTTCTTTGCTTTCTCTTTTCTAGTTTTTCTAGTTTTTTTTTTTGTATTAAAATTACGCTAGGCTGTTTTTCTCTCGAATCAGTGGAGGTACCTATATATATATATATATATATATATATATATATATATATATATATATATATATAATGTATTTCATTTGTAAACGAGTTGTTACGTGACCTTCGTTTCTACCTGGTGTTGTCTCTCAAGCGATTTGCAATAACTGATTTTTACCGTTTTTTTTAAGAATGCTCACGTAACGTGGATTTTTATGAATGCGCAATTTTAAAAATTAGAAGTAATAATTTTTTCATCCATAACGTAATAGCTAACATTTCCTTCTGGTTTTCACTATACTCCACGTTATGTCTGTGTCTTTTCTATATTTAAATTTCAATTTCCACACATAGCTAGCCAATTTCATACGTTTTTTTAACTTTTATAGTTTTAATGTAGACCTGTTGAACCATATTGTCTTAACCATATTGTCTTAAATGTATCTTTGGTTGATCCCAAATATGCTTTGTTTCGACCATTTAAGTCATGTACTTTTGTCTTGTAAGTGACATTTTTGTACTACAATGTACTTGAAGTGAGCATTTATTTTTGTCCCTTCAGTTACATACCTTATAAGGAGTTACGTTGTTTTTTTACGATGCTATTTTAGAAAATAGGAAAAATTAAATATAACTTCTTTTTAATACATTTCTTTTCCATCTAGTTTTCAATAATCAATATTTATTAGCAATTTACTTGGCTTTTCACCCTGTATTTGAATTGCAGTGAGGATTTTAGGATAATCACTTCTGTCCTAATACTTTTGCACACTGCCGGTAGTGTGCAAAAGTGTTAGGACAGGGGTGATTTTAAACTTTATTTTGATGCCTCATAAAAGATAAAATAGTTCTTGTCCTACTACCTTTGCATACTACTCTCTCTCTCTCTCTCTCTCTCTCTCTCTCATCATATATATATATATATATATGGGGAAACTATATATCTATATATTTATGTCAAAAACAACAAAAAAGAAAAAATATGACAAAGAAGACGTGTTCCGTCATTTAGAATTTCATCGGACTAAAATGATGTTTACGTTGATGCAACTACATATGTGCACGGAGGAGAAGGGATGCCGAGAATTTTAAATTTAAATTTGATTTTATTTTAAATTCATATTTTAGGCATATTGCTTAGCTAGTTTCCATCAATAGTTTTTTTTTTAAATGGCCCCACTTTGTGATAACAGATACGCTAAAAAGGTGAACTGTTGTATGAACCAGGGCTTTACTGTTGCTAATCTAGCGTTTAAAGTCCTTTTTAAACAGTTTCTGGTCTTGGGTATGACCGTAAACTGCATCCGACAGCAAGACCTTTGATTGGGAGGTTGTGAGAAACATGAAACTACCTCTTAATTGCAGTTGTTCCCAGGTCCACACTAACCCGAACTGGTAGCACCTGTTATGGTCCCAGCTATGGGTAAATAGTTAACCCTCAAATTATGAAAAGTATAAAAATAGACTTTTATAGAAAAATATACATTTTTGAAGGAAAAATATTACCAACAATAGAAATTTGAAGGAAAAATAAATATTGCCATACTAATTTTTTGAAGGAAAAAAAATTATTGCCAGTAATACATTTTTGAATACAAAACTAGAAGACATCTTCAGTTTTCTAGAATAAAAATCATAAAAATCTGACTAAATTAACATTCTCTTAATGACTGAACATTAAAAAAATACCTTAAACCCTACCTTTTCGGCATTAAATAACCCACAGAGGTGTTGATATGCCGTTAAACAAAACTCAAACTCAAACTCCAAACTTTTTCGTCTGAGTGAATTATTTCCTCTTTTAATTAGAGTAGCATTTTCCATGTCAAAATTGTGGTCAGTCTCGTTACGGTGAGCAACTAATACGGGTAATGTGTTGTTTCTTTTTAAATGTCCTTTCCGTGTTCATATTTTTTTTATAATCCTATCCCCCCAGGCAAAGCATTATACTGCCACTGTTGTGCAGGGGGCTACATAGGAGGAAAGTTATGAGGAGTGATAGAATAAATGGGGTGTCAGGAAGCGGGTAGGAGAGGGATGAGAATACTGTAAAAATGAAATGAGAGCATGAGAGAGAGAGAGAGAGAGAGAGAGAGAGAGAGAGAGAGGATGCAAGTTAGTGAGATAGGAGATGACTATTGACTTTACATTTGAATTCTTGGAGATTGTAGCTGTCGGGGAAGCAAGTAAATGGAAGGGAATTCTACAGGCGGGAAGTGCGAAAGAAGAAGCTGTTGGAGTAGAATTTGGGCTTACATCTTATTGGTTTTACAGTAACAGGGTGGGACCTAGTTGCTAATTTTTGCTCGAGTAAATTCGTGTATAGGGGGCACCAGTGAGCTAAGTTCATCAGAGCAGAAGCCGTGAAAATATTTGTAGAAGAGACGCAAGGAAGCCACATTGCGCCAGTAAGAAAGTGACTGTATCTTAACTGTAAAATCTGGATCGATCACATTGCAGATTCTCCGTTGGATTTTGTCAAGGACTCCTAGGTGGATAGCAGGAGCACCCGACCAGATATGGCAGCAGTATTCAATGCACGGGCGGATGGTAGATTTATATATGTGCAGGATTGTTTCAGCCGCGAAAAACTTTCTGGTCCTGCACAGAGAACCGACCTTCTTAGCAGAATCTTTTATTTAAACTTCTTAGGGTTTCTCCATATTATTATTTCTGGCTCGGATGATGCAGTAACTTCATACTTCACGTTTTGGCTTGTCATTTTATTTTTCATTCATTAAGTCTTTTATTTTTAGATGTAGTTCTGACAAATTTTATGTTGAGTTTAAATTATACTTATATAAGCTTTACATATATTTATATAATTAGTAAATATAGCTTACTTAATAACAATATTACCTAAGAGTTACTTCAGTGAAACTGAATTTTTTTCTTCAGGCAATATTGTCATTAATATATATTATTCATAAAAGCAATTAAAAGCTTCTTTAATTAAATAATGTTTTAGTTTTATTCTGTTATTTATTTTTTAATTCAGAACAGGTTTTTCTGATTATGCAAAAAGAAAAACAAAATTGGTGATTTAAATTCTTCAATGAATTCTGCTTTTAACTAATATAGTCACTAAAAATTATATTTCAAGATTTCATAAAATTATGTTAAGGATTGAAACATGTAAAAAAATAAATAAATATTTTTTACTAAGATTTTTAATTAAAAAAGATTTCAAAAATAATATCATTCATTTGTGAAAAGTTCTGAAAATTTCATTAAAATACAACAATTATTTGATTTTTGCAATAATTTCCAAGTTAATGTGTCTGTCACTACAAACAGAGGCTAAAATTCTTTTTCAGTGTGATGGCATATATTTTCTTGAGTCAGGTCCTTTCTGAAATATTTTGCTTAAACAATCAACACACTTCCGATGTAGTGATGATCTCTATTAATATATCCCCGTGATACTAGTTTGACTGATCTTGTGGATAAACTAAACATAGTCAAACAAGCAATAGAAGCTGCTTGCGAAATGGAAGTAAACAATACTTTACCTTTCCTAGATATCATGCTACACTGTAGTGACAATAGAATAAAAATAAGTGTCCCCCGAGAATCAACTAAAAATAAACTACTAAATTTCAATCCTTGTCATAGCAAAATAGAGCCTGGAATTATGATTAGATTCTACATTAGAGTACTCAGAATTTTCAGCCCTCAGTACTTTTATGAAAAAGGGGAAATACGATGTTCATTCAATAAATAAGGTGAATTTTTTGGTATGATGAAGTTCTACGAGGGTCATTCAATAAATAAGGTGAATCTTTCGGTATAAGGACTTCTACGAGGGTCATTCAATAAATAAGTTGAATCTTTCGGTATGATGAACTTCTACGAGGGTCATTCAATAAATAAGGTGAATTTTTCGGTATAAGGATTTCTACGAGGGTCATTCAATAAATAAGGTGAATTTTTCGGTATAAGGACTTCTACGAGGATCATTCAATAAATAAGGTGAATCTTTTGCTATAAGGACTTCTACGAGGGTCATTCAATAATTAAGGTGAATTTTTCGGCATAAGGACTTCTACGAGGGTCATTCAATAAATAAGGTGAATTTTTTTGGTATAAGGACTTCTACTAGGGTTATTCAATAAATAAGGTGAATCTTTTGGTATAAGGACTTCTACGAGGGTCATTCAATAAATAAGGTGAATCTTTTGGTATAAGGACTTCTACGAGGGTAATTCAATAAATAAGGTGAATTTTTTGGTATAAGGACTTCTACGAGGGTCATTCAATAAATAAAGTGAATTTTTCGGTGTAAGAACTTTTAATACAGATAGAAACTTACATTTTTTAAAAAATTTTTTCCTTTACTTCTTTTTCAAAGGGATTTTATTATTTTTGCAGATTGAAAAAGGAACTTTGAGAGTTTTGGAGATTAACAAAGATGGCCGACCAAGAAGCATGCTCCAGGATTGAACAGAGGTCAGGTTTTTGATTGCTGAAGGGTTCAAACCAAATGAAATTCATAGAAGAATGTCAACTGTGTATGGTGCCACATGTTTCAGCCAAAAAATGTCTACAAGTGGGCTAAATTGTTTAAAGAAGGAAGGAGCAGTGTTGAGGATGAAGACAGGCATGGGAGGTCAACAGAAGTGAGATCTCCTGAGGTGATTGAATCAGTCAATGACCTCATTCAGTCTGACAGTGCCAACTACCGTGAACTGCTAAGACAGGTCAAGAATGACATAAAGAACAAACGCAGGGATCATCAGTCACATGGAATCGTCTTGCATCAAGACAACGCAAGGCCTCACACAGCAGCCCAAACGGTGCAGAGAATCAACGAGCTGCGCTGGGAACTACTCATACCCCTTACAGCCCAGACCTTTCCCCTTCAGACTTTCACCTGTTTGGTCCCTTGAAAGCGTTCACGAGAGGCACTTAGTTTGAAAGTGTCGATGAAGTCAAAAGTGCTATGAGCGATTAGCTGAGACATCAGTCCAAAGATTTTTACGCTGCGGGAATACGGAAGCTTGTGCACAGATGGGAAAAGTGTGTGGCACTGCTGGGAGACTACGTTGAAAAAAAAAAAAAAAAGGTAAGCTTCTCTCGGTATTAGAAGTCCTTATACTAAAACATTCACCTTATTTATTGAATTACCCTTGTACATTGAAACACATTCAATTTCCTCCAATACCCTAGTTCATTTTCAATGCGGAACAAAAGTTTCATAAAATATCTAAAAATCGAAAAGTGGTCTTTCCTGGCAAACCCAATGAATCAAAATATATTGTTCAACTCACCAAGTATGTCACAACTACAATAGAAAAGAATTTACAGAAACTCAACATAGAAATTGGTCACAGCTTTGTCTAATAAATGAAAGTTAATTAATGCAAAACAAAACAAAACGCTAAAACTTGATGTAGAAATTTACTCTGTTATCTATAATAATTGCCACAAGGAATACATTAAAAAATCTCAAGGAATTTAAATAAAAGATTATATGTGCACAAAAGTAAACTTTAAAAAAATAACACATTAAATGTATTAATTGTTCACTTTAACAAAACTGATTACAATTTGGATTTAAAATATGCTTCTCTGATTAAAAGCAAAAACAAATTAATTTTGATAGATAGATAGATAGATAGATAGATAGATAGATAGATAGATAGATAGATTGAAGAGATTGGGATAGATAGATAGATAGATAGATAGATAGATAGATAGATAGATAGATAGATAGATAGATTGTGAAGAGATAGATAGATAGATAGATAGATAGATAGATAGATAGATAGATGTGAAACGTTTGATAAACTATAAAAAAAAACTTTTTTCAATATAAAATCCATCAATTTGTAATCCCACAAATGCTGTTTATTCCGTCAATAAATTTTGCTCAAGTGAAGATCTTGGGGTTTGCTCTAGACCTTGGCACAATTGTTTGCGTTTGTAAGGATCCATGAGACGGAGGTTTTAATTATTAATTCATAATGAAATGCTTGTGAATCTATAACACAAAATCATTAACAATGAGTAGCTAAGTTTTGACACAAGGCCACAAGTACAGCAAACCCTGTGGAGTTTCATTTTATTGATAATTAGCAGTATAGACCGGCGTTGCTCGGGTGTAATGAAAGCTTTAAAACTAATCCATAGTCCTGGAGCTCAGACTCAGCCTAAAGAATATTTGTGTGAAGTTTGGTGAGAATCGGATAAAAATTGTAGATTTGTATAAAGGACACACAGACAGACAAACAGACACACAAACACAAACATCTTGCTTTTTATATAGATATATTATCGATTTTCTGCACTATTGTAAGAACTGCAACCTTGAAACTTCTGAATAGCGTATCTTATGTCTTTGTCTATGAGTTTATCAAATTTGATTAAAATCGGACCACTCCTTCTCTAACCCGATTTTTTCGATTATCGATTTTCAATGTTTATCGAGGGTACCTCGATACAAAACCTAGCTAAGAATACTCGCAGACGCTTATAGTACAACTGTGCAAATTCTCAAGAAAATCGGTTTAACCGTTTCGGAGTCTATAGGTAACGCACACACACACAGAGACACACACACACAAAGTTCGATTTATTAATAAATTATATATATATATATATATATATATATATATATATATATATATATATATATATTCGGTGACTGCCGTGTGTGTATACACGTCTTGTATACAGCACCTTAAAATTTTCTCTTGTCGATTCCATACGTCTATGTCGACTCTCCGACTTGACACCAATTCGGTCGAGTTTCGATTCCAGACAGAAGCAAGTGAGTCTAGCCACACTGATGAATTGTGGTACAACGAAACAGGCTTGTATGTGGATGGCTAATATATATATATATAGCGTTAGTATTAGTTTTATTACATCGAGCACTGATTTATTAACATCAGCACACAATGGGAGATATATACACGACCGGCCATATTTATTAGGCGACTCCAATGTTTTAAAAAGATGATGAATTTCATACTTATTTTTTTGTATTTATTGCCAGTTGCATAATTGTAAATGGAATGGTTCTTTTGTTAATACTGCACAATAACATGTGCATGAAATGAATTTATGAATATTTAATCATTATCTATATTTCAGTTTAATCAATAAAAGAATGAAGAAAATTTAGGGTGATTCTGACGAGTTCATATTTGCTTCCTTGTCTTGTAAAATTTTGCAAAGTAATAATAACATAAGAACCATTCTATTTTCATTTAGAATTATCCAATTGGCAATAAATACTAAAAATATTATGAAATACATCATTTAAAAAAAAAGACTGGGGTAGCCTAATAATTATAGCCGGTAGGGTATATGTATACATGTATAGATATATATAACAAATCTCCAGGGTACAATGGGTAAATTGTCGCGATTTGCCTTGTAAAATTTTGCAAAGTAATAATAACATAAGAACCATTCTATTTTCATTTAGAATTATCCAATTGGCAATAAATACTAAAAATATTATGAAATATATCATTTTAAAAAAAAAGACTGGGGTTGACTCATAATTATGGCCGGTAGGGTATATGTATACATATATAGATATATATAACAATTCTACAGGGTGCGATGGGTAAATTTTGCAAAGTAATAATAACATAAGAACCATTCTATTTTCATTTGGCAACAAACACCAAAAGTACTATGAAATACATAATTTCTTTTAAAAATAACTGGGGTGGACTAATAATTATGGCCGGTAGTATATATATATATATATATATATATATATATATATATATATATACCCGGGGTGGGACAAAAGTAGACTTACAATTAGTGGGTACGCAGTTTACATCTTTTAAAATCATTTTATTAAATCTCTACTATTTTGTTACAATGATACTTGTTTAAAAAAGTTTATGTACATTTTCGTAACACATTACTTACAATTTTTAGTGCTGTTTAATGTCTGAATACGTCTCTGACCGTTGGAATTTTTGGAGAGGGTGTTTTTTTAAAGTGGTTGATTAATGAGAGTCTTTGATTTCTAGACAGATTTAACCTTGTAAGTTTTTATTATCTAGTGACTAGACTATATCGTTTGGATTTCTTAGAAGATCCGGTAGTGGGTGGCGCCGGGTATTTTTATTTAAGCAGAGTCTTTATAATTCATGTAAGTTTGTATACTTAATCTTAACTTTGGATTTAGGGAATATATTTTTTCTATTAAATTTATATTTTTAATTATTAATTAGATCATAGTTTAGAAACCTTTTTACTATTAAATTTTAAATTTTAAATTTCTATTCTTACATCTAGTTAATTGTGTATATGGTGGGGGTTTAGTGATAAGGGAACAAGTACTGCTGATTGACCTTTAGAACTTTGGTGTGGGGATTGTAAGTGACTAGACTATATCTTTTAGGATTTCTTAGGGGAACAGGTTAGGGATGGGATATATATATATATATATATACCGAGTGAATACAGAACGAAGAAAGAATTCTTACAACGTCCAAAACATTCATTTAAAACAGTGCTCGAAATATAATATATAGATCTGTGAGTATTTATTATAATTTATGTTTTAGAACATGTACAGAATTTTTTATATATCCACTACAAATCGTACATTTGTACACAACTCACCAAATAGAAGAGGCTTTCCATTCCTGTCCACGCCACCTGATGAGACATTGTAGTTTCAATGTCGAAACAAATGTACGATTTGTAGTGGATATACAAAAATTTGTACATTTTAATCGTATCACCTCGAGCAAGGCGGTAACGCCACTGATGTGCAGGGGGATACGTAATAGTGAAAAGATTGGAAAAGATAAAGCCGGAAACCACATCCTAAACAGGGAACAAAGGATGAGCCTCTTAACCTGTTCAATAGACATGGGTGGAGTGTGAACCGGGCGATAGATGTTCTAAAATATAATTTATAATATATATATATATATATAGTCATCCGCAGACAGATCTGTTTTGCTGTATCACAGTACGGTTAGACTCCGATTGCTTTTAACCCAGGATTGAAACCCGACCGATTTCTGTTAAAAATGGCAGCGTTATTACAAGACAATTTATCAATCGCACCCTATGGATTCCATCTTCAACAGATCACTTTTGCGGGGACTAACGAAATTTGTTTTTTTAATTATATTACACTATTGATTAGATCTACTTTTGTATTTTGCACTAAAAAAATTAAAATTAAAAACAAATCTTACGGAACAGAAAATTTCTTATTGTCCTTTCTTCACATTATCATATATGTTAAAATGGCATGTCATTGTTATATATATATATATATATATATATATATATGTCAGAGTCTAACCGTACTGATGAGCTGTGACACGGCGAATCAGATCTGTCTGCGGATGAGAATATTTACGCTCTCACACCCTGATTGAACCCTCTGGAAAAATAGTAGATTTTGATCAACAGTAGCTACTCTGGCATGTACGCATCGCTCATTCAGTGAAATGAATTAGAGCGCGCTAGCTATTAGGCGCGTATGTATAATGATATGCGCTAAAAGTCTGCCTACTTCCACCGAACGCCCATAGCCCAGGGGTAGAGTCGCCGACTGACGCCATTTTGGTCGGATTTCAATCCTGGGTAAAAGAGCAATTGGAGTCTAACCGTACTGATGAGCTATGATACAGCGAAACAAATCTGTCTGTAGATGACAATATATATATATAGATTGTTAATTTAGAACATGTGCGAACTACTACAAAATTGTACATTTTAGTTTTTACATGTTCTAAAGTAATAATTAATAATAAATATTCATTACTCTATTTTATATTGAGCACTGTTTTAATTAATTAATGTTTTGAACGCTGCAGTTATTTTCTTCGTTCTTTATTCATTTGGATATATATATATATATATATATATATATATATATATATATATATATGCTTACAGTTATTTCACTACATTATATGTATGTATGTATGTATGTATGTATGTATGTATGTGTTATGATTCACCTGTCGCTTTCTCTTTATGAATGTATAAATACGCATACATCATCTACTTCAACAAGAACGGATTAATCTTTGATCTATAAAATGGTGGTGGTAGGGTGGGAGATTACATTATTCGATAAACCAATGAATAACTACCGATTCCTACAAGCTGTAACCATGACAAAATGTCGGCAATCTATCTCCAGAACACGATGATTACACATCCCCTTCTCCGCCCTCTTGTCCCTTCCCCTTTTCTCATCGTTCATATATCCCCTCTTCCTTTACGTTTCTTTTTTGTTTTGTTTTTCCTTACTGTTTTCCTCTTTCATTGCTCTACCGATGCCTGGTGTAATTCTTCATCCTTGCCAGAATCTTATATTCGTCTGATATCTTTCCAGTCAATAGCCTCTGCGTATTCTTCATAGCCCGTTGGCACCTTTGTCTTCGGAAATATATATTCGATCACACTTGGCGATAAGCATCTGAAATGAAGTCGAATTGGAAATCAGGAATAGCAAACAGACCTCCGCCTTCTTTCGTTGTGATACTCGAAAATACATCCAAACTCTGTAGACAATGCAAAGTAAATTTAACTACCAGCTTATTGCTGCTGTATAGCGCGTTTTAAGCTCTTGACTTGTAGCCTTGTACCATACTAAATTTAATAACTACCATTATTAATATTCTTTATTTCTGGGAAACTTGGCGGCTCGACTCCAGCCACTTCTCCACCGACGGGATGTGGCCTCCCTTTGTCTGTTCTATGAATACTTTCATGGCTTCTGCTCTAACGAACTTAAGTCACTGGTATCCCTGCAGCAGGTGTTTACTCGTGCAACTACTCGTGCAACCAGACTGGCAACTGGGTTTCACCCATTCACAGTTAGATCAACCAAATGCAGACGGTAATTCTACTCCTTCAGCTTCTTTTCTCGCACTTCCCGCCTGCTATTGGGCGTGTGTATAATGATAATATACACGCTAAAAACTCTGCCTCCTTCTACCGAGCGCCAATAGTCCAGAGGTAGAATCGTCGACGGACGCCAATTCAGTCGTATTTCAACTGTCTGCGGATGACTATATATATATATATATATATATATACGGTAGCGGCCATAATATAAGGAACGGAAACAACAAAGGCATGAATATGTGTATTACTTAAAAAGTAATGCATGATTAGCAATGAAATTTTTACCGATTAAAGATTAGGGTATAATGCATAAATATTATACAAAGTTACAAAAAATTACATAATAGTTTTTTTTTAAATAAAGATTAAATGGAACAAAGAAAATAAGTCCTCTTGAATATTTTTTTGTGAATAAATATTTTGGTTTCTTGCTGACCGTTGTAAATACGTTTTTTTAAATTTTAAAATGAATTATGCTGAATAAATTTCTTCAAAGTTAGGCTGTTTTCTTATATTCTCATTTTATTTATTACCAGATTATATGGTAAAATTCTAATATGTCCATTCTGATGAGTGGAATATACGTTCCTGGCGTAAATAGGGTTTGAGAGAAATAGCAGAAACGCAAAACTTATTAAGAAATACAAGAGGTTAGAAGATGTCGAGGGCTATGATCGTCTACCCCCTGAAAGGACACGAGACACTAAAAGAAAAAGAAAAGCATATTTATAAGAAAGGATGACCATGACAGAAATGATAATTGCAAGATTTGATCAGTAAAATAAATCATTTTGGCACGTATCCAAACACAATAACTGTTGTGGGATCTTCTTTGTACATGATAATGGACTCGACTGAGTATACATATACTTCTGCTATAGAGAGAACAGCAGTTGTTGCCATAGAGAGAGAGAGAGAGAGAGAGAGAGAGAGAGAGAGAGAGAGAGAGAGAGACAGACAGACAGACAGACAGACAGTCAGACAGACAGACAGAGAGTAATCGTAGAGATCCGTGCGAGTTATCGGAGAGTACCGGAACTGATACCGAAATTACCCAGAGACTACCTCGTCAGAAGTCAGACTAGCTCTAAGCTCCACTCAGCTAGAATAATATACACGGATATACTATTTCCAACAACTTCACTTCAAGATTTGTATATATTTATTTCTTACTAGTAGTATTCCTGGGTTTTACTAACCTGCGTTCAAGTTTTTATATTACGTTCACTATAACCTACTTTTCTATCTCCATGTCTGTTTTTGGTTGTTCATTATTTTGTGCAGCTCCTTCACCCGCAATCCACAACAATTAATATACACAGATATACTATTTCCCACGACTTCACTTCAAGACTTGTATATATTTATTTCTTACTAATAGTATTACTAGATTTACTAATCTGCGTTCAAGTTTGTTTATTACGTTCAATATAACCTACTTTTCTATCTCCATCTCGGTTTTTGGTTGTTCATCATTTTGTTAAGTTCCTCACCCGGAATCCACAATAATAACAAATACGAAAGGGCAAAAGACAAAAGTCATTCCACACCTACCGAAAAACTAAAGTATGTGTTAGCTTAACTGGTGTAGGGTTCGGTGTAAGGAAATTCGACTAAAGAAAAACAGGACATGTTATTGCCATCAGTTTTATTTAATCATTTCACCCCAAGCAAGGCAACGATATTACTAGAACCCAGGCGGTTACAAGGAGTGACAGGGAAATTAAAAGTGAAAGTGAAAGTGAAAGTAAAAGACATTGAGAAAATTGAGAATGAGGAAGATTGAAAAAAAACTGAGAATGAGGAAGATTGAAAAAAAAACTGAGAATGAGGAAGATTGAAAAAAAACTGAGAATGAGGAAGATTGAAAAAAAACTGAGACTGAGGAAGATTGAAAAAAAACTGAGAATGAGGAAGATTGAAAAAAAACTGAGACTGAGGAAGATTGAAAAAAACTGTGAATGAGGAAGATTGAAAAAAAACTGAGAATGAGGAAGATTGAAAAAAAAACTGAGAATGAGGAAGATTGAAAAAAACTGAGAATGAGGAAGATTGAAAAAAACTGTGAATGAGGAAGATTGAAAAAAAAACTGTGAATGAGGAAGATTGAAAAAAAACTGTGAATGAGGAAGATTGAAAAAAAACTGAGAATGAGGAAGATTGAAAAAAAAACTGAGAATTAGGAAGATTGAAAAAAAAATGAGAATGAGGAAGATTGAAAAAAAACTGAGAATGAGGAAGATTGAAAAAAAAAGACAAAATAAAGAGAACAGGGTTCAAGAAGACATAAAATGACGATTGGCGTTGTATTTAAATTTTTGCAGATTTTAGCCATCAAGGAAGCAAATAAACAGAAGGGACTTTAATGGGTGAGACGTGCGAGAAAAGAAACTATTAGAGTAGAAGTGTTTGTTGCATTTAGCTATTTTAAAAATAAAACTGTTGGACTTAGTTACCAATCTAGTAGCACATTTAAATTCATATATTCGGGGCACCAGAAAAAAAAGGGTTAACTGAGCTGGTACCATTAAAAATATTTGTAGAAAAGGCAGAGTAAAGACGCGTCACGTCTGTGAAAATGTTACTGAAGTCGAGATGCCTGGTAAGCATCGATTACATTACAGATCTATGTTTGGTATTTCACAAGATGCTCCAGATGTACAAGCAGAAGTACCAGACCTGTTTACTAGCGTAAATGTTTATTTTAAAGAATACCGTACACCATGAGGGTTTTTTTTTATTTTCATAAATCTATTATTGGGTTGGTTGAATATACGGTGTGTTTTGAATATTTTAATGCTGAAGTCGGTTTTTTCTTTAGTTTGAGTTTTGTTTAACGGCATATCAATACCTCTGTGAGTTATTTAATGCCAAAAATATGAGGTTTTAAGGTATTTGTTTAATGTTCGATTATAGTGAGAAAGTTGATTTAGTCAGATTTTGATAAAAAAGTTTTTTATTTTTATTTTATGTCTTCTAGTTTTGTATTTTTTTTTTTAGAAAACTGATGATCTCTTCGAGTTTTGTATTAAACTAAAAGACATCTTCAGTTTTCTAAAATAAATACTGATAATCTTTTCCTTCAAAAATGTATTGTTGGTAAGATTTTTCCTAAAAAATGTATATAAAAGTCTGCTTTCATACTTTTATAGTGTTTTGACCCCATTTTGGGGGATAACTATTTGAACATAGCTGGGACCCTAACAGGTGCTCCCACTCTGGGTTAGGGTGGACCTGGGTGCAACAGCAATTAAGAAGTGGTTCCGTGCTCTTCACAACCTTCCAAGTTTAGGCCTTGCTGCCGGATGTAGTTTAACGTCATACCCAGGACCCTTTTCTTTAGTATCATTTCTTCGTTAAATGATATGTGTGATGTACGCTTGAGCGATCATATTTATTTTCAATTCGGTATTAACTTGACAGAAGAATTCCCGTAGTAGATTGCCGTCTTTTTTTGGCAGGAGACAGGTTGCTAACCAAGTCTGTCCTGCTATTTAGCCTATAGCTGGGGAGCAGAAGAGCTGTATTTATACTTTTCTCAAAGTTATTTGTACTAAGTCGACTGGATTTCAAACCCAGCTCACGGATTTCTCATTACTATCTGTTATCTGGCCTTCTTCAGGTGTCTATCGATATAAGTGATCTTTATGAGCAGGACACTTTATTCAATCAGAGGGATCGATCATTCTGATTCTGCTGACATACCTAGAAATATCTCGTTT
Organism: Ascarosepion bandense; assembly: GCA_037127315.1. Taxonomy (NCBI): domain Eukaryota; kingdom Metazoa; phylum Mollusca; class Cephalopoda; order Sepiida; family Sepiidae; genus Ascarosepion; species Ascarosepion bandense. The sequence goes on along the minus strand of JBBBDQ010002272.1, from coordinate 367,608 downwards.
AGTTTATGCTACTGATCTGTTACTCATCATATGGTAGGGTTAGGTTTATAGCTTTCCACTCATAATTGGGATAAATGCTTAGTGGAATAAATCTGGCGATATAATAATTGTTAGTTGCATCACCCGTGTGTTATTGGATATCCATCCATAGTATTATACTGTGTTTTTACTAGGTTATGAGATTGGCAAATGTTGGTTGTTTATATTTGAATCTATAAGCATTTATTTGTTTCACAAACAGATATTGGTCATCGATAATTGAGTCCCTAAGCATTTGGAGTAGATAAAAATTGGTTGTTTAAATTTGCGTTTAAAAGCATTTGCTTGTTTCAGAGAAGAGGTGAAATATGGGCAGTTTATATTTTAATCTATAAGCGTCAGAATTCATGTTGCACATATGAAAATCTACCATTCGTCCGTGCATTGAATACTGTTAACATATCTAGTCGGGTGACATTGCTATTCATCTCGGAATTCTCGACAAATTTCTGCAATGTGGGCGATCCTCTGATCTGGCGTTTCGATACCAGTCACTTTCTCGCCTCTGTCTCGTCTACAAATATTTTCCCGGCTTCTGCTACGACGGGCTTAGCTAATTAGTGCCTCCTCGACAAGAATTTACTTGAGGTACCAAACTGGCAATTTGGTCCCACTCTTCGACAGTCAAAACTTTATCAATTTGTTTTCTCTCACTCCCTGTCTGTGGAACTCTTGCTTCTTTGACGGCGACAATCTTCAAGAGTTTAAGCCCAACGTCAATTGCCATCTTTCTGACTCCCATCTTTCTCTTATCTTGTTCTCTTTATTTTTCGCTCTACTCTCACATAACTCTCCTCAAACCAGTATTCCCATTCTTCTCTTATGCTTTCTGCAATTTGTTCTTCATTCTTTTCGCTTTCCTCTCATGTACCCCCGCACTCACTAGTGGAAGTACTGCCTTGCATAGAGGGAAACGATTATGAAAAAACTAGCAGTATAGCCCAGCGTTACTCGGGTGCTATGAAAGCTTTAAAACTAATCCATGGTCCTGGATCTCAGACTCAGCCTAAAGAAAATTTGTGTGAAGTTTGGTGAGAATAGGATAAAAATTGTGGATTTGTATAAAGGACATACAGACAGATAAAATGACGCACACACAAGCATCTTGCCTTTTATATATATATATATATATATATATATATATATATATATTATTGATTTTCTGCGCTATTGTAAGAACTGCAACCTTGAAAATTCTGAATATCGTTTCTTATGTCTTTATCTTCTGAGTGTATCAAATTGGATTAAAATCGGACCACTCCTTCTATAACCCGATTTTTTCGATTATCAATTTTCGATATTTATCGGGGTACCTCGACACAAAACCTAGCTAAGAACACTCGCAGACGCTTATAGAACAACTGTGTAAATTTTCAAGAAAATTGGTTCAGCTGTTTCGGAGTCTATAGGTAACGGATACACACACACACACACACACACACACACACACACACACACACACACACACACACAGTTCCATTTATAAATAAGTTTAGATATATATTTAAAAGAATTTTTTTGTAATTACAAATAAAATAATAATAGTAATAAAAAATTAGCAATTCAAAAAGCTGAAATTTATAAGGGGATTATTATTACTACAAGTAGAATAATAATAGTGATTAAAAATTTTTTTAATTACAAGTTGATGATTTCATAAGTACAAATAAGATGAAAATAAAAATCAAATAATAATAGTAATTAAAAAATTTCCAGTTCAATAGGCTAAATTTTTAAGTTATAAAATGATTAAATAATGAATTGAAATAAAATTAAGAAAATTTCTGATATATGTAAGAGTAAGAAAGATAAGATTGCAGTAATTAGTTATTTCATTACGTTGGTTCAATAAGTTAGTTTTGGGGAATTTTATTATATGGATTTTTTCTTGTAAGTAAAGAAAACATATTTCATGCAAATATTTACTTGTTCTAGATTTAGTTAATATTTCCCGTTTAACTGTAGGAGTTTTATTTATATCTTTCAATTATTTTTTTTTATCACCCCAAGCAAAGCGGTGACGCCACTGATGCGCAAGAGGCTACTTAAGAGTAGAATGATTGGAAAAAAAGAAAGCCGGGAACCACATCCTAAACAGGAAACAAGGGATGAGCCTCTTCACCTGTTCAAAAGACGTGGGTGGAGTGTGAACCGGGCGATAGTTAAGTCTATCTACTCCAATTGAGAACAAAAAAAGAGAAAAGAAAAAAAGTGAAAGAAGATTGGGAAAAAAAAAGAAAAGAAAAGAAAGCTGGAAAACCACATCCTAAACAGGAAACAAGAGATGAGCCTATTCACCTGTTCAATAGACGCGGGTGGAGTGTGAACTGGGCGATAGTTTAGTCTATTTGGAGAGAGAACTAGAATTTGTATCTGCTTTATTATTTAAAGTTATCTAAAGTTCCTCCTACAGAAGGGAGCTGAAGAGAGTGACAAGAAAGGACTATAAATAAACTGCAAGAAAACCGAATGCTCATTTATCCAATTCGACTAAGTCGATTTTTACCCCTCCATCTCGAAGGATTTGTATACAATTATCTTGGACTTTGCTTCAAGGGCAGTCCAAAATGCCAAATACAGGTAGGGGATACTAAAATCAAGCAGGTACAAAAATTTAAATACCTGGGAAGCGTCATAACAGAAGACGGAAAGTGTGACACAAAGATCCGAAGGCGAATTGGCATGGCGAACGAAGCATTTCAGAAGTTGAGTAAAGTATGAAGAAATAAGAAATTTTGCTAAAAACAAAGAAGAGTCAGTTCTTCAATTTGGCAGTGAAGGCTGGACAATATCATCGAAGATGTAGGAAAAACTTGAAGCAACTAAAACGTGATTCTACAGAAGGATGCTGCGAATATCATGGATCGAGCATGTGAGCAATGATGAGGTCTTGGACAGGATAGAAATGAAAAGGAAATTAATACTGAGCATCAGGAAGAGATAGCTAAAGTTCCTGGGACATGCAATAAGGAAGGAGGGCTTGGAGAACCTGATACTAACAGGCCAGACAGTGGGAAAAAGAGACACGGGAAAGCAACGGATAACATATTTGAAGGGCCTGATCAGGTGGATGACGGAACGAGGGTTGCGTGGTGTAAGAGGAGAGAAGCATGCTAATAGCCACCAGGGACAAAGAGATGTGGAAAGCCATGATCGCCTATGTCCTGAAAGGACAGGGCACATAGAAGATGAAGTTGGCAAAATCGAGACAAAATTATTCTTGGTACATCCGATAAAATGTTTGGTAATATTAAAATTTTTATTGGTGGTGATTATAGCTTGGTGTACAATGGAATCTGTAGGCATTTTTTTTTTTTTTTTTTTGCATAGGACATATTGTTAGGGTTATGAGAGTTGCAGAAACTTATATTATTTATGGTACGTTGGTTATAATTGATATTATAATGTTGTTTTAGTTCTTTTGTGTGTTTTTATTATCATATTTAGATTGTCGTTGCAGCTATAACTAAGTTTCAGTGTAATTTTATTAAAAAATTTGCTAAGTGGATTATTAGTAGGGAAGTGATTTTGAACTGGATTAAGGAAGTAATTGCTTAACTAAGTAATAACCACTTGGTTAAATTGTGGTGTGAACCAATTTCGATTATATTCGGTATTATGATTAATTAATTTTTGTTATTCAATATCTTTGCAATTATAGCCGTTGTTTTTCGGGTTGTATTATACTAATGGCTATATCGATAGAAAATGTGGAGGAATTATTATTAAGTCTGTGTTCAACTGAAAGTGGTATATGTTTAGTAAGGGATAATGGGTGATTTGATTGAGGATGCATTTAAATGTGACTAACATTATGCTTTACATATGGTGAGCAAATACTATTAACTAAGTCAAGTGTAACATCTAGAAAGTCACATTTATTTAGGTTGCTATTTAACATTGTGCGTTGTAGTGCATTGGATATCGGCTCGGAAAGAGAAATCGGGGAGCTGAGTTCGAATTCCAGTTGAATTCATTGCATTCACTTATGTGCAAATACCCTTGGGAACGGTATCAATCCGCCTATTCCTTACAGTTATGGGTTAAATAACAGGACAGATTGGGTTCTATAGCCTTGGTCGGCAACCAGTTTACCACAGAAAGCAATGGCAACCTACTGCGGGATAATCTTCTGCCCAGTCAGTCATGTCTCTTTCGAGACATGATCTCCTAAAGCGCGTATCGCGTATGGCACTTAACTGACTGATTTACCATTACTTTAAGATTAAAGTTCTTCAGTATTCTATTTCTGTATTTACGGATTCTATCTAGTATTGACTTTGTGGAATTATGGATAATCATGAGACCATCATCTCTATACAATCTAATATCCTTTATATCGACATCACGATGAGCCGTGAGATACAAAATAAAGAGACCCACAATATCTGATGATTCTGAAGAATCCAGTGCTCCCATGGCAACGCCAAACGGGTCCTCGGAATTCGATTTTATCTAGTGTTCGTTATAATTATTTTTTTTTAATCGTATCATCACGAGCAAGGCGGTAACGCCACTGATGTGCAGGGGGCTACGTAATAGTGAAAATATTGGAAAAGAGACAGCCGGAAACCACATCCTAATCAGGGAAAAAGGGATGAGCCTCTTGACCTGTTCAATACACGTGAGTGTAGTGTGAACCGGGCGATAGATAGATCTATCTACACCAATTAAAAAAAAGTGAAAAGATTGGAAACGAGAAAGCCGGAAACCACATCCTACAAAGGGAACAATAATGAGCCTCTTAACCTGTTCAACAGACATGGGTGGAGTTTGAACCGGGCGAGAGTTTAGTCTATCTACTCCAATTGAAAACAAAAAACAAAATGACAAGATTGGAAAACAGAAAGCCGGAAACCAAATCCTAAACAGGGAACAAGGGATGAGCCTCTTAACCTGTTCAATAAACGTGGGTGGAGTGTGAACCGGGCGATAGTTTAGTCTATTTACTCCAATTGAAAAAAAAAAAAGAAAAGTGAAAAGATTGGAAACGAGAAAGCCGGAAACCACATCCTAAACAGGGAACAGGGGATGAGCATCTTCACCTCTTCAATGGACGTGGGTGGAGTGTGAAAGGAGCGATAGGTTAGTCTATCTTCTCCAACTGAAAAAAAAAGAAAAAGAAAAGTGAGAAGATTGGAAAAGAGAAAGCCGGAAACCACATCCTAAACAGGGAACAAGGGATGAGCCTCTTCGCCTCTTCAATGGACGTGGGTGGAGTGTGAACCGAGTGATAGGTTAGTCTATCTTCTCCAATTGAAAAAAAAAAAAGAAAAAGAAAAGTGAGAAGATTGGAAAAGAGAAAGCCGGAAACCACATCCTAAACAGGGAACAAGGGATGCGCCTCTTCACCTCTTCAATAGATTTGGGTGGAGTGTGAACCGGGTGATAGTTTATTTTTTTTAAATGGCTATTCACTTTCGTCGACCCAGGCAGACTACAACAATCCTCACACCATAATACCATATTCTTACTTACCATTCTTAATACGTTCACTATAATACCTCAGATATTCTATGAAGTTCTACCTAACTCCCATATACACAATTATGTATGTAGAGCGGGATTCTTGACAAATCCAACGGAGAAACTTCAAACCGGTCGATCCCAATTTGGTAGCTCAGCTGCAGTTAATTTCTCACCGGCGTAATGTGGATTCCCTATGTCTTTTCTATAAATACTTTTAAGGCTCCTACGAGCTGAGCTCACTGGTGCCTCCTCTGCATGAAATTACTCGAGCTACTAGACTAGCAACTAGGTCCCGCTCTTTTACAGTGAAACCAATAAAATGTAACCGCAACTTCTACTCCTTGGTTTCTTTTCTCGCACTTCCCGCCTGAAAAATTCCCTTCCATATATTACCAAGAATTTCAGTGTAAGGTTAATTGTCATCATCTATCCCTCTAATTCGCATCCTTCCCTTCTGTATACATGCTTCCCCGACAGCTGCAATCTCCTATCCCTCTAACTCGCATCCTTCCCTTCTGTATACTTGCTTCCCCGACGGCTGCAATCACCTATCCCTCTAACTCGCATCCTTCCCTTCTGTATACTTGCTTCCCCGACAGCTGCAATCACCTATCCCTCTAACTCGCATCCTTCCCTTCTGTATACTTGCTTCCCCGACAGCTGCAATCTCCTATCCCTCTAACTCGCATCCTTCCCTTCTGTATACTTGCTTCCCCGACAGCTGCAATCACCTACCCCTCTAACCCGCATCCTTCCCTTCTGTATACTTGCTTCCCCGACAGCTGCAATCTCCTATCCCTCTAACTCGCATCCTTCCCTTCTGTATACTTGCTTCCCCGAGAGTTGCAATCACCTATCCCTCTAACTCGCATACTTCCCTTCTGTATACTTGCTTCCCCGACAGCTGCAATCTCCTATCCCTCTAACCCGCATCCTTCCCTTCTATATACTTGCTTGCCCGAGAGAGCTGCAATCTCCTATCCCTTTAAACCACATCCTTCCCTTCTATATACTTGCTTCGCCGACAGCTGCAATCACCTATCCCTCAATCCCGCATCCTTCCCGTCTATATACTTGCTTCCCCGAGAGCTGCAATCTCCTATCCCTCTAACCCGCATCCTTCCCTTCTATATACTTGCTTCCCCGACAGCTGCAATCTCCTATCCCTCTAACCCGCATCCTTCCCTTCTAGATACTTGCTTCCCCGACAGCTGCAATCTCCTATCCCTTTAACCCGCATCCTTCCCTTCTATATACTTGCTTCCCCGACAGCTGCAATCATCTATCCCTCTAAACCGCATCCTTCCCTTCTGTATACTTGCTTCCCCGACAGCTGCAATCTCCTATCCCTCTAACCCGCATCCTTCCCTTCTTTATACTTGCTTCCCCGACAGCTGCAATCATCTATCCCTCTAAACCGCATCCATCCCTTCTGTACACTTGCTTCCCCGACAGCTGCAATCACCTATCCCTCTAACTCGCATCCTTCCCTTCTGTATACTTGCTTCCCCGACAGCTGCAATCACCTATCCCTCTAACTCGCATCCTTCCCTTCTGTATACTTGCTTCCCCGACAGCTGCAATCTCCTATCCCTCTAACTCGCATCCTTCCCTTCTGTATACTTGCTTTCCCGACAGCTGCAATCACCTACCCCTCTAACCCGCATCCTTCCCTTCTGTATACTTGCTTCCCCGACAGCTGCAATCTCCTATCCCTCTAACTCGCATCCTTCCCTTCTGTATACTTGCATCCCCGAGAGTTGCAATCACCTATCCCTCTAACTCGCATCCTTCCCTTCTGTATACTTGCTTCCCCGACAGCTGCAATCTCCTATCCCTCTAACCCGCATCCTTCCCTTCTATATACTTGCTTCCCCGAGAGCTGCAATCTCCTATCCCTTTAAACCACATCCTTCCCTTCTATATACTTGCTTCACCGACAGCTGCAATCACCTATCCCTCTATCCCGCATCCTTCCCTTCTATATACTTGCTTCCCCGAGAGCTGCAATCTCCTATCCCTCTAACCCGCATCCTTCCCTTCTATATACTTGCTTCCCCGACAGCTGCAATCTCCTATCCCTCTAACCCGCATCCTTCCCTTCTAGATACTTGCTTCCCCGACAGCTGCAATCTCCTATCCCTTTAACCCGCATCCTTCCCTTCTATATAATTGCTTCCCCGACAGCTGCAATCATCTATCCCTCTAAACCGCATCCTTCCCTTCTGTATACTTGCTTCCCCGACAGCTGCAATCTCCTATCCCTCTAACCCGCATCCTTCCCTTCTTTATACTTGCTTCCCCGACAGCTGCAATCATCTATCCCTCTAAACCGCATCCATCCCTTCTGTATACTTGCTTCCCCGACAGCTGCAATCTCCTATCCCTCTAACTCGCATCCTTCCCTTCTATATCCTTGCTTCCCCGACAGCTGCAATCTCCTATCCCTCTAACCCGCATCCTTCCCTTCTGTATACTTGCTTCCCCGACAGCTGCAATCACCTATCCCTCTAACTCGCATCCTTCCCTTCTGTATACTTGTGTCCCCGACAGCTGCAATCACCTATCCCTCTAACCCGCATCATTCCCTTCTGTATACTTGCTTCCCCGACAGCTGTAACCTCCTATCCCTCTAACCCGCATCCTTCCCTTCTGTATACTTGCTTCCCCGATAGCTGCAAACACCTATCCCTCTAACTCGCATCCTTCCCTTCTGTATACTTGCTTCCCCGACAGCTGCAATCACCTATCCCTCTAACCCGCATCCTTCCCTTCCGTATACTTGCTTCCCCGACAGCTGCAATCACCTATCCCTCTAACCCGCATCCTTCCCTTCTGTATACTTGCTTCCCCGACAGCTGCAATCACCTATCCCACTAACTCGCATCCTTCCCTTCTGTATACTTGCTTCCCCGACAGCTGCAATCACCTATCCCTCTAACCCGCATCCTTCCCTTCTGTATACTTGCTTCCCCGACTGCTGTAATCTCCTCTCCCTCTAACCCGCATCCTTCCCTTCTGTATACTTGCTTCCCCGACAGCTGCAATCACCTATCCCTCTAACTCGCATCCTTCCCTTCTGTATACTTGCTTCCCCGACAGCTGCAATCACCTATCCCTCTAACCCGCATCCTTCCCTTCTGTATACTTGCTTCCCCGACAGCTGCAATCACCTATCCCTCTAACCCGCATCCTTCTCTTCTATATACTTGCTTCCCCGACAGTTGCAAAAACCTATCCCTCTAACCCGCATCCTTCCCTTCTGTATACTTGCTTCCCCGACAGCTGCAATCTCCTATCCCTCTAACTCGCATCCTTCCCTTCTATATACTTGCTTCCCCGACAGCTGCTCTCTCCTATCCCTCTAACTCGCATCCTTCTCTTCTATATACTTGCTTCCCCGACAGCTGCAATCACCTATACCTCTAACCCGCATCCTTCCCTTCTGTATACTTGCTTCCCCGACAGCTGCAATCTCCTATCCCTTTAACTCCCATCCTTCCCTTCTATATAATTGCTTCCCCGACAGCTGCAATCTCCTATCCCTCTAACTCGCATCCTTCCCTTCTATATACTTGATTCCCCGACAGCTGCAATCTCCTATCCCTCTAACTCGCATCCTTCCCTTCTGTATACTTGCTTCCCCGACAGCTGCAATCACCTATCCCTCTAACTCGTATCCTTCCTTCTGTATTCTTGCTTCCCCGACAGCTGCAATCACCTATCCCTCTAACTCGCATCCTTCCCTTCTGTATACTTGCTTCCCCGACAGCTGCAATCACCTATCCCTCTAAACCGCATCCTTCCCTTCTGTATACTTGCTTCCCCGACAGCTGTAATCTCCTATCCCTCGAACCCGCATCCATCCCTTCTCTATACTTGCTTCCCCGACAGCTGCAATCACCTATCCCTCTAACTCGCACCCTTCCCTTCTGTATACTTGCTTCCGCGACAGCTTCAATCACCTATCCCTCTAACTCGCATCCTTCTCTTCTATATACTTCCTTCCCCGACAGCTGCAATCTCCTATCCCTATAACCCGCACTCTTCCCTTTGTATCCTTGCTTCCCCGACAGCTGCAATCTCCTATCCCTCTAACTCACATCCTTCTCTTCTATATACTTGCTTCCCCGACAGCTGCAATCTCCTATCCCTCTAACCCGCATCCTTCCCTTCTGTATACTGGCTTTCCCGACAGCTGCAATCTCCTATCCCTCTAACTCGCATCCTTCCCTTCTGTATACTTGCTTCCCCGACAGCTGTAACCTCCTATCCCTCTAACCCGCATCCTTCTCTTCTATATACTTGCTTCCCCGACAGTTGCAAAAACCTATCCCTCTAACCCGCATCCTTCCCTTCTGTATACTTGCTTCCCCGACAGCTGCAATCTCCTATCCCTCTAACTCGCATCCTTCCCTTCTATATCCTTGCTTCCCCGACAGCTGCAATCTCCTATCCCTCTAACTCGCATCCTTCTCTTCTATATACTTGCTTCCCCGACAGCTGCAATCTCCTATCCCTCTAACCCGCATCCTTCCCTTCTGTATACTTGCTTCCCCGACAGCTGCAATCACCTATCCCTCTAACTCGCATCCTTCCCTTCTGTATACTTGTGTCCCCGACAGCTGCAATCACCTATCCCTCTAACCCGCATCATTCCCTTCTGTATACTTGCTTCCCCGACAGCTGTAACCTCCTATCCCTCTAACCCGCATCCTTCCCTTCTGTATACTTGCTTCCCCGATAGCTGCAATCACCTATCCCTCTAACTCGCATCCTTCCCTTCTGTATACTTGCTTCCCCGACAGCTGCAATCACCTATCCCTCTAACCCGCATCCTTCCCTTCCGTATACTTGCTTCCCCGACAGCTGCAATCACCTATCCCTCTAACCCGCATCCTTCCCTTCTGTATACTTGCTTCCCCGACAGCTGCAATCACCTATCCCACTAACTCGCATCCTTCCCTTCTGTATGCTTGCTTCCCCGACAGCTGCAATCACCTATCCCTCTAACCCGCATCCTTCCCTTCTGTATACTTGCTTCCCCGACTGCTGTAATCTCCTCTCCCTCTAACCCGCATCCTTCCCTTCTGTATACTTGCTTCCCCGACAGCTGCAATCACCTATCCCTCTAACTCGCATCCTTCCCTTCTGTATACTTGCTTCCCCGACAGCTGCAATCACCTATCCCTCTAACCCGCATCCTTCCCTTCTGTATACTTGCTTCCCCGACAGCTGCAATCACCTATCCCTCTAACCCGCATCCTTCTCTTCTATATACTTGCTTCCCCGACAGTTGCAAAAACCTATCCCTCTAACCCGCATCCTTCCCTTCTGTATACTTGCTTCCCCGACAGCTGCAATCTCCTATCCCTCTAACTCGCATCCTTCCCTTCTATATACTTGCTTCCCCGACAGCTGCTCTCTCCTATCCCTCTAACTCGCATCCTTCTCTTCTATATACTTGCTTCCCCGACAGCTGCAATCACCTATACCTCTAACCCGCATCCTTCCCTTCTGTATACTTGCTTCCCCGACAGCTGCAATCTCCTATCCCTTTAACTCCCATCCTTCCCTTCTATATAATTGCTTCCCCGACAGCTGATATCTCCTATCCCTCTAACTCGCATCCTTCCCTTCTATATACTTGATTCCCCGACAGCTGCAATCTCCTATCCCTCTAACTCGCATCCTTCCCTTCTGTATACTTGCTTCCCCGACAGCTGCAATCACCTATCCCTCTAACTCGTATCCTTCCTTCTGTATTCTTGCTTCCCCGACAGCTGCAATCACCTATCCCTCTAACTCGCATCCTTCCCTTCTGTATACTTGCTTCCCCGACAGCTGCAATCACCTATCCCTCTAAACCGCATCCTTCCCTTCTGTATACTTGCTTCCCCGACAGCTGTAATCTCCTATCCCTCGAACCCGCATCCTTCCCTTCTCTATACTTGCTTCCCCGACAGCTGCAATCACCTATCCCTCTAACTCGCACCCTTCCCTTCTGTATACTTGCTTCCGCGACAGCTTCAATCACCTATCCCTCTAACTCGCATCCTTCTCTTCTATATACTTCCTTCCCCGACAGCTGCAATCTCCTATCCCTATAACCCGCATTCTTCCCTTCTGTATCCTTGCTTCCCCGACAGCTGCAATCTCCTATCCCTCTAACTCACATCCTTCTCTTCTATATACTTGCTTCCCCGACAGCTGCAATCTCCTATCCCTCTAACCCGCATCCCTTCCCTTCTGTATACTGGCTTTCCCGACAGCTGCAATCTCCTATCCCTCTAACTCGCATCCTTCCCTTCTGTATACTTGCTTCCCCGACAGCTGCAATCACCTATCCCTCTAACCCGCATCCTTCCCTTCTGTATCCTTGCTTCCCCGACAGCTGCAATCACCTATCCCTCTAACTCGCATCCTTCTCTTCTATATACTTGCTTTCCCGACAGCTGCAATCTCCTATCCCTCTAACCCGCATCCTTCCCTTCTGTATACTGGCTTCCCCGACAGCTGCAATCACCTATCCCTCTAACTCCCATCCTTCCCTTCTGTAGACTTGCTTCCCCGACAGCTGCAATCACCTATCCCTCTAACTCGCATCCTTCCCTTCTGTATACTTGCTTTCCCGACAGCTGCAATCACCTATCTCTCTAACCCGCATCCTTCCCTTCTGTATACTTGCTTCCCCGACAGCTGCAATCACCTATCCCTCTAACTCGCATCCTTCCCTTCTGTATACTTGCTTCCCCGACAGCTGCAATCACCTATCCCTCTAACCCGCATCCTTCTCTTCTATATACTTGCTTCACCGACAGTTGCAATCACCTATCCCTCTAACCCGCATCCTTCCCTTCTCTATACTTGCTTCCCCGAGAGCTGCAATCTCCTATCCCTTTAACTCGCATCCTTCCCTTCTGTATACTTGCTTCCCCGACAGCTGCAATCACCTATCCCTCTAACTCGCATCCTTCTCTTCTATATACTTCCTTCCCAGACAGCTGCAATCTCCTATCCCTATAACCCGCATTCTTCCCTTCTGTATCCTTGCTGCCCCGACAGCTGCAATCTCTTATCCCTCTAACTCGCATCCTTCTCTTCTATATACTTGCTTCCCCGACAGCAGCAATCTCCTATCCCTCTAACCCGCATCCTTCCCTTCTGTATACTGGCTTTCCCGACAGCTGCAATCTCCTATCCCTCTAACTCGCATCCTTCCCTTCTGTATACTTGCTTCCCCGACAGCTGCAATCACCTATCCCTCTAACCCGCATCCTTCCCTTCTGTATCCTTGCTTCCCCGACAGCTGCAATCACCTATCCCTCTAACTCGCATCCTTCTCTTCTATATACTTGCTTTCCCGACAGCTGCAATCTCCTATCCCTCTAACCTGCATCCTTCCCTTCTGTATACTGGCTTCCCCGACAGCTGCAATCACCTATCCCTCTAACTCGCATCCTTCCCTTCTGTATACTTGCTTCCCCGACAGCTGCAATCACCTATCCCTCTAACTCGCATCCTTCCCTTCTGTATACTTGCTTCCCCGACAGCTGCAATCACCTATCCCTCTAACCCGCATCCTTCCCTTCTGTATACTTGCTTCCCCGACAGCTGCAATCACCTATCCCACTAACTCGCATCCTTCCCTTCTGTATAGTTGCTTCCCCGATAGCTGCAATCACCTATCCCTCTAACCCGCTTCCTTCTCTTCTATATACTTGCTTCACCGACAGCTGTAATCTCCTATCCCTCTAACCCGCATCCTTCCCTTCTGTATACTTGCTTCCCCGACAGCTGCAATCACCTATCCCTCTAACTCGCATCCTTCCCTTCTGTATACTTGCTTCCCCGACAGCTGCAATCACCTATCCCTCTAACCCGCATCCTTCTCTTCTATATACTTGCTTCACCGACAGTTGCAATCACCTATCCCTCTAACCCGCATCCTTCCCTTCTGTATACTTGCTTCCTCGAGAGCTGCAATCTCCTATCCCTTTAACTCGCATCCTTCCTTTCTGTATACTTGCTTCCCCGACAGCTGCAATCACCTATCCCTCTAACTCGCATCCTTCTCTTCTATATACTTCCTTCCCCGACAGCTGCAATCTCCTATCCCTCTAACCCGTATCCTTCCCTTCTGTATCCTTGCTTCCCCGACAGCTGCAATCTCCTATCCCTCTAACCCGCATCCTTCCCTTCTGTATACTGGCTTCCCCGACAGCTGCAATCACCTATCCCTCTAACCCGCATCCTTCCCTTCTGCATACTTGCTTCCCCGACAGCTGCAATCACCTATCCCTCTAACTCGCATCCTTCTCTTCTATATACTTGCTTCCCCGACAGCTGCAATCTCCTATCCCTCTAACCCGCATCCTTCCCTTCTGTATACTTGCTTCCCCGACAGCTGCAATCACCTATCCCTCTAACCCGCATCCTTCCCTTCTGCATACTTGCTTCCCCGACAGCTGCAATCACCTATCCCTCTAACTCGCATCCTTCCCTTCTGTATACTTGCTTCCCCGACAGCTGCAATCACCTATCCCTCTAACCCGCATCCTTCCCTTCTGTATACTTGCTTCCCCGACAGCTGCAATCACCTATCCCACTAACTCGCATCCTTCCCTTCTGTATACTTGCTTCCCCGACAGCTGCAATCACCTATCCCTCTAACCCGCATCCTTCCCTTCTGTATACTTGCTTCCCCGACAGCTGTAATCTCCTATCCCTCTAACTCGCATCCTTCCCTTCTATATACTTTCTTCCCCGACAGCTGCAATCTACTATCCCTCTAACTCGCATCCTTCCCTTCTATATACTTGCTTCCCCGACAGCTGTAATCTCCTATCCCTCTAACCCGCATCCTTCCCTTCTGTATACTTGCTTCCGCGACAGCTGCAATCACCTATCCCTCTAACACGCATCCTTCCCTTCTGTATAATTGCTTCCCCGACAGCTGCAATCTCCTATCCCTCTAACTCGCATCCTTCCCTTCTGTATAATTGCTTCCCCGACAGCTGCAATCACCTATCCCTCTAACACGCATCCTTCCCTTCTGTATAATTGCTTCCCCGACAGCTGCAATCACCTATCCCTCTAACACGCATCCTTCCCTTCTGTATACTTGCTTCCCCGACAGCTGCAATCTCCTATCCCTCTAACACGCATCCTTCCCTTCTGTATAATTGCTTCCGCGACAGCTGCAATCACCTATCCCTCTAACACGCATCCTTCCCTTCTGTATACTTGCTTCCGCGACAGCTGCAATCACCTATCCCTCTAACCCGCATCCTTCCCTTCTGTATACTTGCTTCCGCGACAGCTGCAATCACCTATCCCTCTAACACGCATCCTTCCCTTCTGTATAATTGCTTCCCCGACAGCTGCAATCACCTATCCCTCTAACACGCATCCTTCCCTTCTGTATAATTGCTTCCCCGACAGCTGCAATCACCTATCCCTCTAACACGCATCCTTCCCTTCTGTATAATTGCTTCCCCGACAGCTGCAATCTCCTATCCCTCTAACTCGCATCCTTCCCTTCTGTATAATTGCTTCCCCGACAGCTGCAATCACCTATCCCTCTAACACGCATCCTTCCCTTCTGTATAATTGCTTCCCCGACAGCTGCAATCACCTATCCCTCTAACACGCATCCTTCCCTTCTGTATAATTGCTTCCCCGACAGCTGCAATCACCTATCCCTCTAACACGCATCCTTCCCTTCTGTATAATTGCTTCCGCGACAGCTGCAATCACCTATCCCTTTAACTCGCATCCTTCCCTTCTATATACTTGCTTCCCCGACAGCTGCAATCTCCTATCCCTCTAACTCGCATCCTTCCCTTCTTGCTTCCCCGACAGCTGTAATCTCCTATCCCTCTAACCCGCATCCTTCCCTTCTGTATACTTGCTTCCCCGACAGCTGCAATATCCTATCCCTTTAACTCGCATCCTTCCCTTCTATATACTTGCTTCCCCGACAGCTGTAATCTCCTATCCCTCTAACCCGCATCCTTCCCTTCTGTATACTTGCTTCCGCGACAGCTGCAATCACCTATCCCTCTAACACGCATCCTTCCCTTCTGTATAATTGCTTCCCCGACAGCTGCAATCTCCTATCCCTCTAACTCGCATCCTTCCCTTCTGTATAATTGCTTCCCCGACAGCTGCAATCACCTATCCCTCTAACACGCATCCTTCCCTTCTGTATAATTGCTTCCCCGACAGCTGCAATCACCTATCCCTCTAACACGCATCCTTCCCTTCTGTATAATTGCTTCCGCGACAGCTGCAATCACCTATCCCTTTAACTCGCATCCTTCCCTTCTATATACTTGCTTCCCCGACAGCTGCAATCTCCTATCCCTCTAACTCGCATCCTTCCCTTCTTGCTTCCCCGACAGCTGTAATCTCCTATCCCTCTAACCCGCATCCTTCCCTTCTGTATACTTGCTTCCCCGACAGCTGCAATATCCTATCCCTTTAACTCGCATCCTTCCCTTCTATATACTTGCTTCCCCGACAGCTGCAATCTCCTATCCCTCTAACTCGCATCCTTCCCTTCTTGCTTCCCCGACAGCTGTAATCTCCTATCCCTCTAACCCGCATCCTTCCCTTCTGTATACTTGCTTCCCCGACAGCTGCAATATCCTATCCCTCTAACTCGCATCCTTCCCTTCTATATACTTGCTTCACCGACAGCTGCAATCTACTATCCCTCTAACTCGCATCCTTCCCTTCTATATACTTGCTTCCCCGACAGCTGTAATCTCCTATCCCTCTAACTCGCATCCTTCCCTTCTATATACTTGCTTCCCCGACAGCTGCAATCTACTATCCCTCTAACTCGCATCCTTCCCTTCTATATACTTGCTTCCCCGACAGCTGTAATCTCCTATCCCTCTAACCCGCATCCTTCCCTTCTGTATACTTGCTTCCGCGACAGCTGCAATCACCTATCCCTCTAACACGCATCCTTCCCTTCTGTATAATTGCTTCCCCGACAGCTGCAATCTCCTATCCCTCTAACTCGCATCCTTCCCTTCTGTATAATTGCTTCCCCGACAGCTGCAATCACCTATCCCTCTAACACGCATCCTTCCCTTCTGTATAATTGCTTCCCCGACAGCTGCAATCACCTATCCCTCTAACACGCATCCTTCCCTTCTGTATAATTGCTTCCGCGACAGCTGCAATCACCTATCCCTTTAACTCGCATCCTTCCCTTCTATATACTTGCTTCCCCGACAGCTGCAATCTCCTATCCCTCTAACTCGCATCCTTCCCTTCTTGCTTCCCCGACAGCTGTAATCTCCTATCCCTCTAACCCGCATCCTTCCCTTCTGTATACTTGCTTCCCCGACAGCTGCAATCACCTATCCCTCTAACTCGCATCCTTTCCCTCAGGTTCTTTTCTCCGTCCACTCTACTCTCATCACAGCAGTATTCAATCCTTCTCTTACCCATTCTCTGACACTCCCTATAACTTGTTCCTCTTTCTCATCACTTTCTTCCTATGTAAGCCCCTGCGCACCAGTTGCAGCAAAACTGCCTTGCTTGCGGGGAAAAAAAAAATAAATAAATAAACAACATCATTTAAAAAATTTCCCAATGAATATATACTATAACAAACAATATTTACAAGAAACTAAACAAAATCGTGTTTGTACTAAAGCCTCCTCAACGCTGAAATGTGACATAAAAACCAGTTCACTAGACGAAAATAATGCGTGGCTTTGAGGAATAATAAAACTCATCCGATTTGAAAACACTCACACAATTATTCACACATCTAAACACTACAACAAGAACGCAAAAAAAAAAAACACACGAAAACGAAAAACGCCACGCATCCACCAAGGCAGATCGCAATTTACCAATGACTGCTTTGACTTTTCCTTCTTCATAATTATTTATTAACCAATCAATACATTATTACTAACCAATTTTTCCTACAGTTGCAATAATACCACAATTTCTTATTAAAGTCCAAATGGTCCCCCATAAGTAGAATTTGCATGTGTGCGGGAGGAATTAAAAGGAAACTTTAAAATAATATAATAATATAGATTACCGATCCCCCCACCTATCTAGTGCAATGAGGGAGGTGCAGCTATTCCCCGAGACTGGGCACCTTTAAGTCTCTGTCCGTAGTCAAAGACATAACTGATCCGCGCTCTTTCTGAAGACAAAGACAACTGTGAGATGATAAACCCTACCCGTCATGTTAAATTTATAGTGCAATTTTAGCACTAGTGACAGTGTGATTAACCCACCCAATAGCGTGTGATTTGTTTCTAACCTATTCGTCTGAACATATGAGAAATATATTTCTTCTGCAGAGAAATAATTATGAATATTTCCTGCTTTTATCGCAGAAAATGTATAATTTTCTTGAGTAAATTTCACCACTAGTACAAAATTCTGAAAAATGTAAACTTCAAAGAAAAGTTACAGAATTAGAAAAATATGCTACTTAATCATTGCTTATATATTTAGTTTCTTGTGCATGAACATATGAAAAAAAAAGATTTTTACTAAGCTATATTTCTCATAAAGTTTGATATGTCAATCGGAAATCAAGACAGACCGCAATTTACCAATGATTGCTTTGACAATTTCTTCCACATTGTAACAGTATTTATTGAACAAATTTTGCAAAAGGCTACATTTAGTCTTCTAGACACAATTACTTGATAACTTACCATTATAAAAAGCAATACATTGTACTTACCATTCTTACCAAAGTTACATTAATACCTCAATATCTTTATAAAGTCCTAATAATCCCCATACGTAGAATTTGCATGTATTGGGAGGAATTATAACGAAACTTTAAAATAATACAACACAATCTGTATTTTTGTATTGTGAATTTCATCTATAACAATGTTAAGCAAAAAAAAGAAGAAAATAATTAAAGTGATGTCGAGAAACTGAACATCATATTCAGCTAATTTGGGAGCGCTGAATCTGAAATTAAACTTACTTTTTTTTTCTCAGTTAATACTCACTTGGCACATTTTGTGTCGGGTAGGGACCTTAAGTCATCTCTCAATTGCGTCTCTGTTCTCGAAGACAGAGTGAGACTCAGTTGTAGCTCTGTCCGAGAACAGATATGCAACTGAAAAAAATTATACTGAGTCGATGCCCAGTCCCGGTTAACAGTCTCCCGAAGCCGCACCACACCATTGCACCAGAGGGGTGGATCAGGTGCTCGTCACCGGGGCCAGCCGACCGGCGGTTGCGAGGACTGGAGAATTTGTGTTCCTTTGCCCGCTGGTACGCGTCCGGGCTCTCTACATTAAAAACCGACCTTGTGTCACATCTCGCTCCAGTGGAGAAGTAGGGTAAATAAATACCTCTTCTTGGTTTTTCTTGTACACATTTTTGTTGTACAGAAATGATTTATATTTTAGGGGAAAAATTCATTTGTTTTCGGTATATATATATTGACTGATAGCAATATTTCTCAAAGTAAAACCGTAGAAACCATTCAATTGGTATTTAGACCAACAAATATTGATCTGCTTATTGAGAAATACTGTTATTTCAATAACAATCAGAACCTAAGTCTTTAAAATATCACGATTGAATATACCAAGAACAACAAGTATTTTCATTAACTCATTTAATAAACTAACAGCAGGACTAAAATCTTTGTGAACATAAGAACTATGATAAAAAATTTCTCCTTCTTCATTGTCATATTCAATGTTATTTAAGTCTGTTTTGATATTCCAGCAGTAATCAGCTATCATTCGTTTATCCCAACGTCACTGATAACGCTCTTCCATCATTTGGATATCTTGATGGAATCGTTCTCCTTGTTCGTCACTCACATCGCAGCAATTATCCGGAAATTTATCTAAAAAGTTAAGGGAAAAAGATATTATTGTGTTATAGATAAAGTGTATTATTGATAAAGTTTATCAGTTAATTTGAATTTTGGCGATAAATTAGAAAAATTCAGTATATCTATTTGAACATTTTTGATTCAAAAATACTTTTTTCTTATAAAAATACTTTATTTCAGGTGGATGACATAAATTGCTCAAACTACCTGTATATTGATGGGTTTCTACCACGTTTATTAACAAAATGTTGCGATCAGTCAAAATCCTAATTGAACTTTTTTTTCCAAAAATAAACAATTTCAGTACAGCAAAAACGGTTGCTAAACATTACAATCTAAGGTCATTTTTGGAATCATCTTGCATCAAATTAGCTAAAAAAACGTGTTTTGTTACTTGGCACCAAAAATGGGTTAAACAGTGTAATGGTAAGTTAAATATGCACACACATAAGTTTCTGTGCGCTTTTAACAGAATGTCCACTCGCCATGACTCAAATTATTGCACACTTTTAGTTAGGTTGTTTTACAGTTCTGAAATAAAATTGGTCCATTTGATTATGTTATCATGCCATCTTCTTTTCTGGGCTTCTTTTCTCAGCAACCAGCCCTTCAACTTAAAGGATTTCCTCTTTATTAAATGCACGTATGGGATCAAACCAGTTGTGTTCAGAAGTGATTGTTGGTAATGAATCGTATGTTGTGATTATGGTATGCTTAAAAAAACTATCAGAATAGGTCAGCTCTTTGATAATTAGTCACTTTCACGCCGGCGTGATATGTTTCCGCTCTATCTCTTCTACAAATATTTACAGGGCTTCTACTACGACGGGCTTAGCTCATTGGTGTTCCCTGTACACGAATTTACTTAAGGTACTAAACTGGAAACTAGGTGCAATCTTTTTACAATCAAAGCTGTCAAATGTAACAGCCACTTCTACTCTGTTTGTTTTCTCGCACTTCCTGCTTGTGGAACTCGCTTCTATATACTTGCTTCTCTGTTAGCTACAGTCTTCTAGAGTTTAAGTGCCATCTCTAACCTCCTTGACTTCCATCTTTCTCTCATTTTGTTCTTTGACTTTTCGTTCTACTTTCACGTAACTCTCCCTACAACAATATTCCCATTCTTCTCTTATAACTCACTGTGCGAGTTCGAATTCCAGCTGAATTCATTGCATTCACTTACGCGCAAATACCCTTGGGAAAGGTATTTATCCGCCTATTCCTTCCAGTTACGGGTTAAATAACAGGACAGAGTCGGTTCTATAGCCTTGGTCGGCAACCAGTCTACCGCAGAAAGCAATGGCAAACTACTGCGTGATAATCTTCTGCCCAGTCAGTCATGTCTCTGTCGAGACATGATCGCCCAACCGTGTATCACGTATGGCACTTAACTGACTGAATTTGTTCCTCTTTATTTTCGCTATCTTCACATGTAGCCCCCTGGAAACCAGTGGCAGTACTGCTTTCCTTAGGGTGAAATGATTATAAAAAAAGAAATAATTTAAACAAAAAACAAAACGTAAAGCAATGCAAACTATATGTAGCAGATTTTAGTTTTCTCCTGGGAACTTTTCTGATGGCCAAAGATGCATTCAAAAATCTAAGCAGTGTATTAAGAGAGAAAACTTTCGTTACAAACGAGAAAAAAAGTACAGAACTTTTACTTGAGATCTATCTTGCTACATGGCAGTTAGTCTCTTCAAAGTTGGGGAAGAGACTCGAGGCAACAGAAATATGGTTATACAGAAGGATGCTGAGAATAGCATGAATTAAAGCTGTGAGCAACATCAAGGTTTTAGAGAAAAGGCAACTTATAATTAACATCTGGAAGAGAGAGTTGAAATTTCTGGTGCATACAATGAGGAATGATGGCTTGGCAAATCTGATACACACAAAGCAGATTGATGTGAAGTGGGATAGAGGAAAACAACGCATAGCATACTTGATGAGCTTAATTAAATTGATAGCAGAATAGAGTGTAGGAAAAAGAACGAAAAAGTAAATTTATTAAGAGCTACGAAAGATAGGAAGGTGTGGAGAGTCATGATCCTTCATGTCCTGAGGGCACGGAGCACATAAAGAAGAATAAATATGTAAGGATGTTCTTTTCAAACACTGCTAAGCGAACATCCGTAGATAAATGTTTGTGGTCAAGATAGACAAATTCATTTTTTTTGTTGAAATGTTTTTTCATAGTTTGTTATGCTGAATGGGACATTATGGAAAACAATTGGACACATGCCGTCAATAATAATAACAGAATATTTCGATCTATATACCGTCTAAAATTACGGCAACATTTATATTGATTACTATTGCGTATTATACATAAAGACATAAGCTAAAAAAAAAAAACAGAAAATAAAATTTGTCGAAAGAACAGCAGGGAAATATATATATATATATAATTATTTCGCCGAGTAGTGAAGAATATATATATATATATATATATATATATATGTATGTATTTATGTATGCATTCTTCACTACTCGACGAAATAATCATTGTAAAAAAATATAATCGTATGACAATGTTAAAGAGCAAACATGGGACAAGAGCTTTCATAACTGGCTGCAAAGTTTAATAAGTGGTAGCAAAGAGAATGAACTGGGTAGATGCTGCTTCTCTATTTTCTCTCTCTCTTTCTCCATGACTGTGACAGGATATATATATATATATATATATATATATATATATATATATATATATATATATATTGTGATTATATTATTTTAATAATGGCATACTACAACTTCGTAATAGCTATAAAGTTTCGGTGTTATAACACCATCCTCAGGTAGTAAAATGTGGCTAAATTATTTTGTAAGGAGATTAAAAAGAACAAAAGAAAACTGATTAAATATAACAAGGTCAAGCAATGAGATGAATTAAATTGGATGAGAGTTATAAACAGCCCAAAGAAGGTTGTGTGTACGATACACTACACTGCCGCCGAAATCCAGACATGTCAAATTTTCAACGAAAAGAAAAAATGGTTACACCAGAAACAATAAATAAAGTAAAAGAAACAAAAACAAAAACAAAAACAAAAAAAAGATGAGAGAAGAGGATTTTTCAGAAATGAAAAGAAATGAAAAAATCAAAGCCAACAGAAAGATAAGAATAGTGAACTGAGATATTACAATATAAACTTAAGGGGATTTGTTCATAAGTACAAATAATAATAATAATAATAATAATAATAATAATAATCATATTTTTTTTTAACGATGAACGGCCGTTACGCCCAAGTTTGTTTGTTTTTTTCAACCAGCGTCTCTCTCTTTGAATTTTTCTTTTTCTCAATATGAAATTCTGTTTTAATATAAACAGAATTTTTTCTTTAGATATTAGCGAAATTTTCTTTTTTTTTTTTTTATGAAATTCTGCTTTATTTTAATTTATCTGTTTGTTCTTTAAATTAACAAAAATCATCCGTATTATATTTCCTTTAGCTGTCGATATTTCGTAAATTTTTTTTTTAACTATTATAATTTTCTTAAAAACAAAACAAAACAAGAAAATAAATTAAATCCGATGAAAAACAATTTATATGGTATTATTTTATAGAAAGTCTAGATAGATACGTATTTATTGATAAATTTATTTTTATTTATTTATTGATTTAATTTACTTATTTAATTTATCTTATTATGATAATCCTATTTTTTTTGACCAACGACTTTATTGAAAAAATAGAAGATAAAGTGGACGAACAAATTATTACATTTATTTATTTTTTTTTTTTCAACAAACGTCTCTCTATTTGAATTTTTCCTTTTCTCAATATGAAATTTTGTTTTAATATAAACAGGATTTTATTTCTTTAGATATTATAAAATTTTTTTTTTTTTTAAACAAACTACTCTAGTAATATTGATGTTTTGTTTCGTTGAGCCGTCTTTCTCCTTGAATTCCAATCGCGTCTATGTCAGATGGTGCTTGGCAGCCCATTTAGGAGAAGGAAAACTCCGAACAACAACCCGCAACTCAAGGTGTTAATCGTGCCGAGGAGTGAATGGCTACTGCGTTATGAGGTCACAAACGATTCCCTACAGGCTTCGGGACCCTGTCTGTAAAAGACCGTTACCCAACGTGCCGGGCAACTTTGGGTGGACTTTTGGACCCGTGCGTCACTCGTGGAAAAAACATGAAAAATACAAATAGAAATAAAAAGTCCAGTATGGCTCTTCCAGTGGATAAACAGGGAGCCCGTCCTTCAGGAGGGAACCTACCTGAGGTCGAAAAATCTGCCATAGGAACAAACTTCTACACAAAGAATGTATCTTCAGGTCCCCACAACCAGGATAATCCTAATGATGGTCCTGAAAATTCATCAGCTAGATCTACAACCGTATATTTAAAGAAAGAAAAAATAAAATGGCCTCGTGAGGAGTATAAAGTCGTTATGACTGCATTTCATGAAGCGTTACTCAAACCTCAAAAAAACATGACTCGCCAAACATATGACATTTGGCGTGAAAAAGTTGGTCAAGCAAATAGAAAGTATATTGAAGAAAATAAATTGGCCAATGTACGTAGGTACATTATTCGTAATAACCGACTGACAGAGGCTGAAATTCATGAAATTAAAAGAATTGTAACAAGAAGAGTCGAATCAACAAAATATGAAAAGGAACCGGAACCAGAAATAAAAAGTACTAACATCAAACAAATCACAGGTCATAATGTAGAAACCGTGAAACACGCAAATCACTGCGAAGATAATGATGGAAGTTTAAAAGTGCTGGAAAGGTGTGATCTGAGTCTGAGTCAGTGAAAAGACAAAAACAAAACGAGTTCAGAACACATCGAAGATAATTATTTGACGGAAAATAAGAACAATATACAGGAAGCCAAGATAGAAATAAAAAAACATCTAAGTCAAATACAAAGTATTACAATGGAGGAACGTGAACAGCTCCCAAAATTCCAACCAACAAAACAAAACCTCCGAACTATTAAATTGTACAATGCAGCACTGAAATCAATACTGGATGAAGACTCTCATACAAATTTTAACGAAGTAATATATGCATCAGCAACAGCAGCAACAAAAAAATTAAATATCAAAATAAAAACAAGGCAGTCTCGCAGACGTGAAGATCCATCTTGGAAAAGAAAAATTGAAAAAGAAATCGAACAACTAAGAAGTGAACTGTCAGTACTGGATGAACTGAGTAGAGGAACAAATGTAAGAACTAGGAAAAGAAGAAGAGCCGAAAAAAAATATAACATCAGGAATGAAAATGACGTCTTATCAAATAAAGAAAAAAATAAAGCAAAAAATCCAACTGAAGGCTCAAAGAATGAGACGCTATGAAAAAAGAGCAAGATTTTACAGACAAAACAAGATCTTTCAGACTGATACAAAGAGATTTTACAGGGAAATAGGTAAAAAAAGAATTGATGTGACAGTACCCCCCAGAATGGAAGAAGTCACACAGTTCTGGGAAAAGATATGGGCTTGCCCTAAAGAACTTAGCAAGGAAGTACATTGGATTACGCAGGAGACAGAATGAATGAAAAATAAACCAGAACAGACATGGTCTGGAATTACAGAAGATGATGTTAAATTTGCACTAAAAAAAGCACACAATTGGAAATTCCCAGGTATAGATAAAATTCCTAACTTTTGGCTATATTATTTAAATGCAGCACATAAAAAACTAGCCAAAGAACTTCAAGAAATGGTTGACGATCCCACTAAAATTCCTGCATGGATGACCAAAGGAATTACATTTCTTCTACCCAAGAATGGTGACACAAACAACCCGAAAAACTACAGATCAATTACATGTCTTCCGACAACATATAAACTACTAACATCTATTTTAACAAAACAGACATATTTATTCTTAGAAAGAAATGACATGATACCGCTTGAACAAAAAGGGTGCAAACGTGGCTGTTATGGTTGTAAAGACCAATTGCTAAGTAACAAAATGATCCTGGAAAACTGCTACAGTACAAAGAAAAATCTTAGTACTGCCTGGATAGACTACCGAAAGGCATTCGATAGTGTGCCACATGACTGGATTTTAAAGACTTTAAATATATACAAGATATCGCCCGTCATCATCAATTTCATCAAACAGTGCATGTCTATATGGAAAACAACCCTTTACCTCAATCATATAAATGGAACCTATAAGTCTGATGAAATAAACATCAAAAGAGGTATATTTCAAGGTGATTCTTTATCTCCCTTACTATTCTGCATATCATTAATAGCACTAACCAGTCAACTTAATAAGACAGAATGTGGTTATAAAATAGGCCAAAAGAAAATAAGCCATCTATTTTACATGGATGACTTAAAGTTATATGCTAAGAATGATAATGAGCTGGAAGGTCTTCTGCAAACTGTAAACTGCTTCAGCGAAGACATTGGAATGAAATTTAATTTGAATAAATGTGTTAAAGCTAGAGTTTTACGTGGATCAATACTAGAAACATCCTCAATTAGCCCAAACACTGCTGTAACAATAAAAGAATTGAAACCAGAAGAAGTTTATAAATACCTAGGTGTAAATGAGAGCGAAAACATTCACCATAAAAAAATGAAAGAAATAGTGCGTAAAGAGTACTATAGAAGGCTACGAATGATATTAAAAACTGAATTAAATTCACAGAACAGAGTTATGGCCATTAATAGCCTTGCAATCCCAGTTGTCCAATATAGCTTCAACATCTTAAACTGGACTCTAAACGACATCAGGCGAATGGATGCTAAAACAAGAAAGCTTCTTTCCAAGCATAAGATGCATCATCCAAAGGCTGATGTAGACCGTCTATACATACCCCGTAAAGAAGGTGGAAGAGGTCTTATTCAGCTGGAATTGTCATACAAGACAACAACTATTGGCTTACTAACATACATAGAAACAACAAAGGATTGGATGATACAATTAGTAAGGCAACATGAAGAAAGAAAGAAAAAATATTCAATAATAAAAG
Source organism: Ascarosepion bandense (assembly GCA_037127315.1). Classification (NCBI taxonomy): domain Eukaryota; kingdom Metazoa; phylum Mollusca; class Cephalopoda; order Sepiida; family Sepiidae; genus Ascarosepion; species Ascarosepion bandense. The sequence goes on along the minus strand of JBBBDQ010002272.1, from coordinate 341,281 downwards.
AAGGCAGTAAATACAAACAAGATTTACAGTTAGTAGATTCTGTAGAATAGCAAAACAGAAGCCAAGAACCAACTATTGCGGCAAAACATATGAAAATGAAAGCCAAAGATAAAGCTCTTGAAAAGATGAAACAGCGCTGGCAAGACAAACCTCTGCATGGCCAATATCCAGTACGTGCCAATAAATCCAATGTTGACAAAGTTAATACTCATCGATGGTTACGTGCATCTGGATTAAAGTCTGAAACTGAAGGATTTATACTTGCAGCACAAGACCAAAGTCTTTTCACGAGAAACTTTCAGGCAAATATTATGCATAATAATATGGATCCAAAATGCAGGTTTTGTGATAAACACCAAGAAACAATAGACCACCTAATCTCAGGCTGTTCTGTGCTTGCCCCAAACGAATATAAAAATCGCCACGATAGAGTTGGGCAATATTTTCATTGGACAATGTGCAAACATTATGGAAAAGCTGTAAACAAACACTGGTATGAACATCATCCAGCACCGGTTACAGAAATAGAAGATGTAACCATTCTATGGGATTACACCATCTACACAGACAGAAAAATTGAAGCAAACAGGCCAGACATTATTGTTAAAAACCAGAAGGAGAAAACTTGTCTATTAATTGATATGGCTTGTCCAGCGGATTGTAACATAGCAATCAAGGAATTTGAAAAACTGTCAAAATATAAAGACCTGGAAATTGAAATAGAAAAAATGTGGAAATTGAAAACAAGAGTTGTGCCAGTGATAGTAGGTGCACTTGGAATGATAAAAAATGGAACAAAACAACACTTTGAAAGAATCCATGGAAACCCCAGTTTAACAGATATACAAAAAATTGTCTTATTAAGTACAGCCCACACACTAAGGAAAACTTTATCTATGTAATGCTGGGGATGATAGGGAAGATAGAAAAACATGAAATGGAGCCATAACAACACGCCACTCCCTGCCTTAGGTCTCCCCGCAGACTTGGTTGGTAGTGAGACCAAAGCAGAAATCGAAATATGATGAAAAATGACATAATCTATAATATTGTCTTATTAAGTACAGCCCACACACTAAGGAAAACTTTATCTATGTAACGCTAGGGATGATAGGGAAGATAGAAAAACATGAAATGGGGCCATAACAACACGCCACGACCTGCCTTAGGTCTCTCCGCAGACTTGGTAGTGAGACCAAAGCAGAAATCGAAATGTGATGAAAAATGGCACAATAATAATAATAATAATAATAATAATAATAATAATAATTTGAAAAGCTATCAAAATATAATGACCTGGAAATTGAAATAGAAAAAATGTGGAAATTGAAAACAAGAGTTGTGCCAGTGATAGTAGGTGCACTTGGAATGATAAAAAATGGAACAAAACAACACATCGAAAGAATCCCTGGAAACCCCAGCCTAAGAGATATACAAAAAATTGTCTTATTAAATACAGCCCACACACTAAGGAAAACTTTGTCTGTGTAACGCTAAGGATGATAGGGGAGATAGAAAAAAACATGAAATGGAGCCATAACAACACACCACGAGCTGCCTTAGTTTTTCCCGCAGACTTGGTTGGTAATGCGACCATAGCAGAAATCGAAATATGAATAATAATAATAATAATAATAATAATAATAATAATAATAGCAGTTCAATAAGTTAAGATTTTAATAATTTTTAAACTAGATTAAGAAATATATTGCCAAACTTGATACAAACCATTTGGTTAAATAGTGGTATGAACCAAATTGTTTTCCTATTTCGATTATGTTCGGCATTATGATTCATCTTTTTGACGATAAACTTAATAAAATTAGATGAGTTTGGTTCAAGGCCAGAAGTCCGGAAAACCTAGAGAGGATCAAACTGGCAACAGTAAGAACGGTTAGCTACACTAGCCCACGAAACATAAATCAACTAACTTCGTATGTGCTGTTGTTAAATGGAGTTTTAAAATTATAAATTAACATCCTTTCAGGGAAGAAGAGTTACCTGCCCCTCCTAAAAAGCAGTATTTAATTCTTTTATAAATAAAATTATAAATCCTTTGAATAATGTAATTTATTTTATTGTAACTTATTTAAAATAGGTTGATAAAAACAGTAGTTTTGTACAAAAAATAATATACCATTGAATTATTTAAATAGCAGACATTAATACTGAGTCATATTCTAATTAGGCAGGTCAGAAATGTGAATGGCCTCTGTTACAATCAGTACCAAGGTGTCGCCGGTTCAAGATCAGCTTTGCGCAGGTGCGGTACCGTAGCCAATGAGGAATTTCCGAGGCGCGGTTATTGCTAGTTGAAAACTATTACCAATACCCCGCGACGGCACGCACTTTTCTGTGGGTGCCAACCGCAATTTTTGCGCACCTCCAAGGGGGTGACAAATACAATATAAAAACAGACTAATTTGATAATATCAATTAGTTAATACGTGATACAGGCTTAGCCGATCATGTCTCGATAGAGCCATGACTGACTGGGTTGCCATTTCTTACTGCAGTAGACAGGTTGCTAGCCAAGACTGTACAATCTGTCCTGCTATATAAAGCCATAGTTGGAAGGAGAAAAGATAGATTATATTATTATATTAAGAAGTATTAATTAGTGGGGGATCAGTTCATTACTTCATAACAATAGAAAGCCAATCCCCCACTTAAGGACCAGTAGAAACTTTGCTTATTTCTCCAACTATCATATACACGCTTTAGTTGATCATATCTCGAAAGAGACATGACTGACTGGGCAGAATATTATCCCGCAGTAGGTTTTCCATTATTTCTGCAGTCAAATAATCCAAAGGACAGGATATATAGTCATCCACAAAACAGTCCTGTTTCGCTGTGTCACAGCTCATCAATATATTTAAACATCCAAATGCTTCCAACTAGGAATGAAACCTGACCAATTTGACATCAGTTGTTGATTCTACATCTAAGCTATCGGCGAAAAGTGGAGGAAGGCAGATTTTGAGTTTTATATGCACAAAGCAAACAAACACCAGTAGCCAAGAGTGATCAATCTCGACGACATAATTATTGGCAGTAAATAAATAAAACAATAAATCACTGTTAAAGAGCAAACACGCGGCAACAGGTTTAATAACTTGTAGTAAAGAGAACGAACTGAGCCGATGCTGCCCCACTGTTGACTGTCTCTCTCTACATGATCGTGACAGGAAGGAAACACACACTACGGTTCTTCAGAGTAAATTGGCCATTTTACCCTGAAGAACCGTAGGGTGAAACGTAGGTAGGTTTGTTGTTCGTTGGTTGTTGCTTAGATTTTCTGTCTTTGTTGCTCTACGTTCGTATTGAGAGATTTAGTGTTAGGGTTTTCGTCTTGGGGATTTTTTCTTTCTTACAAGTACTTTTTCTTCATGTACTTCGTTTGTTTCTTTTTTTACTTCTCCTGCTTTTTCCTCCGAGGTCGTCCTCGGTGGGATGTTCAAAACGATTTAAATTACAGCTTAATTAGTACTAATTTTGGCAAAGTTAGTCCTGTTACTATTGGTATTGTAATTACTATAGTTAATATTATATAATAATAATAATATTTATTAATAAATTATAACATTGATATGTTATAATATCACTACAAAAGTAGCCATTTTGTTTCGACACTTTTTGTGTCTTTTCAAGTGATGTTATTTCAAATGAATGGCTTTTTTTTTTTTGAAAAAAAAAAGAAAAAAGCCATTCATTTGAAATAACAACATCACTTGAAAAGACACAAAAAGTGTCGAAACAAAATAGCTACTTTTGTAGTGATATTATAACATATCAATGTTATAATTTATTAATAAATATTATAATTATTATTAGCTCTACTTTGTATTGAGCACTTTTTTAAAAATAGTGTTTCTTTGGATGGGGAATATTATTCTACCCAAACTTGGTTAATATTATATATATATATATATATATATTTGCTGAGGTGATGTGTTATCCCCTGTGGGAATTTCATATCGAAATGGTCATTCAACATTTAATTTATATTTGCTCTGTAATATTTTATTACACGGAGCTCTCTTCCTGTATCTTTTTTAATATTAAAATAAAATTTTAATATTAATTAGGATCGGGCTTTTGGAATTTACCTTCCTGCTTTATCCGCTTGGATTAAAGTATCTGAATATATATATATATATATATATATGTCACATTTTTATCTGGTCATGACAGATTACATTGCATTTGGACATATGGTTCTGTTAACATTTCACTCTCTCACGAGGTGTGACATCATAGAACCGCATTACAAATTTACGAACTGCGTTGCTATCCGGTGACTTTTATCGTTGCATAGCAATGTTTTGTGTTCACACAAAATAAAATAATCTTTGATGGTAGATGTCTTTATGCTAACGTCTCTGTAATCTCTCTGAGAGATGGCTCATGTGACCCGAAAGCTTAGAACCAGCATAATGAAAAAATATCCAAATGTTGAAGAACGTTTTACTTTATTTTCACCTGAAATTAAAGCCAAAATACGACTTTTAGAACAGCTCATCATTAAACATAATGGACATTCATTGTCTGTTATATTTAACAGTATATGTTTAGAAAATTACCTGCTGCCTCGATACATTACATACATATATATAGTCATACGCAAACATATGTGTTACGCTGCACCACAGCTCATCAGTACGTTTAGACATACGACTGTTTTTTACCCAGGATTGAAACCCGACCGAATTGGCGTCAGTCGGCGATTCTAACTCTGAGCTATGGGCGCTCCGTTGTTGGAGGCAGATTTTTAGCGTGTCATATTATGATACAGAAGACCATGAAAAACTAGTTGTTTTTTAATTAGGATTTATATGTGCATGGTGGTACCGTGGATATCGAATCGGAATGAGAAATCGGGTAGCCGAGTTCGGATTCCAGTTGAATTCATTGCGTTCACTTACGCGCAAATGCCCTTGGTGAAGGAATTAATCCGTCTCTTCCCTCCCGTTATGGGTTAAATAACAGGACAGATTGGGTTCTATAGCCTTGGTCGGCAACTAGTCTACCACAGAAAGCAATGGCAACCTACTGCGGGATGACGTTCTGCCCAGTCACTCATGTCTCTTTCGAGACATGATCGTCCCAAGCGTGTATCACGTATGGCACTTGACTGATTTTTTTCTTTTCTTTCCGCAAGCTTACTTACCAGTTTCATTGATTCATGTCGAGATTCCCAGCTCCACTCCCCAGTTTTTAGAATCCCCTTATTTCATCTCGACTGGGTCAGAATTTTTATTTCCCCAAACCGTAGTTATTTGTTTATTTTTCTCCTTCCCATCTCCCTTAGCATGAGAGATTCTTTTATTTACGTTTGTATATTATTTTGTGTTTCATTGCAACTCCCCTTTCATTACATTTCACGAGGTAAATCAATATTTTATATATTTTTCTATGAACATTTAAAAACAAAATAAAATTGTCACAAAAACAAAAAAGAAATTTTTAAATTGATGGGAGAATTCTTTTTAGGTCCGCTGAAAGCATGAGGTATTTTGGTATATGGTAGAATATCTTGATCGTGAAACTTTTGGTGAATTTCTTTGGATCCCTCCCCTGGTTAAGGTAAATCTCACCTTGTGCACATAGTTAACGCGAGTATGTGTTGTTCCTGGCCTGTTCTCGGCTCCTCCTTTTGTTATGATCCATGTCGAGATTCCCAACCTCCCACAGTTTGTTTTTGAATCTCCTTATATCATCTCGACTGAGTCAGAATTTTTCCTCCCCTAATCAGTATTTTTAATTTTTTTTTCTCCTTACCATCTTCCTTAGCTAGAGAGCTTCTTGATTCTGTCTGAAAATCAGAATACAGCGGCCTCTTAATTTTGTGGGTTGGACGGGTCCAACTAACATCAATTTATTTATGTTTGTTTATTTATGTTGAAAATTTCGTTTGTATTTCTGGTTTCATATCCCCTCTTCTTTCCTTACATTTCATGTGTAAATTTTTATATATTATTTATGAATATTTTTGTCAAAAAAATGTTTTTTTAATTCATGTGGGTATTCTTTTTAGGCTCCCTGAAAACATGAGGTATTTTGGTAAATGAAAGATTGGTTGACGATGGATGGGTTCTTATGGCGAATCGAAAATTGGGTCGTACTTCTGATTAGCTAGGTATAAGATAGCTACGGATGACCAACCCCAGCTTTTGCCCCCACCCCCAACCACTAGCCTCGTGCCAAAATTGTATATTTTTACAATAAATCACCTCAATTCTTGCTTGCCAGCCGCCTGGTGAAGGGTGGGTAGGTTAGAAAGCAATGATCAGTTTTGACAAGCTGTTGACCAGCCTAGACAATCTATGAGCAGCTAAGACGAGCATTATAAACAGTTAGCGTATATATATACATTTTTTTGTAATCGTATCACCCCGAGCAAGGCGGTAACGCCACTTATGTGCAGGGGGCTACATAAGAATAAAAAGATTAAGCAGAAGAGAATGAAGAGAAAGACGAACCAGTTAGAAAGGAGCAAGTGAAGGACGGGAATACAGGTGTAATGACAGTTGCAAAAGTGGACGACTGTGGTGAGCCTGGTTCGCGTGAATGGGGTTAGCCTTGATTTTTCTCTTTTAGGTCTGCTAGTCGCATCGGGGTGGATTCATTTGGATTCCTCCCCAAGTTAAGGTAAGTCTCTTCTTGTGCAACTAGTTCATGTGACTATGTGTTGTTCCTGGCCTGTTCTCGGCTCCTCCTTTTGTTATGATCCATGTCGAGATTCCCAACCTCCCACAGTTTGTTTTTGAATCTCCTTATTTCATCTCGACTGGGTTAGAATTTTTCTTCCTCTAATCAGTATTTTTAATTTTTTTTTTCTACTTCCCATCTTCCTTAGCAAGAGAGCTTCTTGTTTGCGTCTGAAAGACAGAATACAGCGGCCTCTGCATTTTGTGGGTTGGATGGGTCCAACTAACATCAATTTATTTATGTTCATATATTAAGTTGAAAAACATTTTACTTGTATTTCTAGTTTCATATCCCCTCCCCTTTTATCACATTTCATGTGTAAATTTTTATATATATTTTTCTATGAATATTTTGTAAATAGAAATTTTTAAACATTCATAAGGGAATTCTTTTTAGGCTCCCTGAAAGCATGAGGTATTTTGGTATATGGTGAAATGCTTGACGATGGATAGTTCCTTATGGTGTGTGGAACAATTGTATAGAGTGACTGGTTCGTGTTTCTGATTAGCTAGGTTTAAAATAATTACTGATGACCAGCTTCAGCCTTGTATCCCTCCAAAAAATTTCCGCCTTGTGCCACAATTGTAGATTCTACAATAAATCAACTTACCGGTTTCATTACCTACAGTCAAAGAAATTTTTGAATGTTCCATAATATTAAAGATCACCAGCAGTAGCGAATCTCCCCACCATACTGACCTGCTTTTCCTTCTTTCTGCAAATATAACATGCTCTTTACCACTTATTTCCTCCTTTCCCCGTCCCTTTTTATTGGCTACACTTTTTTTCTTTTTTTTTTTTTTGCAACTTACTTCCGGTTTTTTTTATTTACACAAACTTTGGAACTTTCCACTTAGTCTTTTCTATTCAAACAGTTTAATTTTACAGGAAAAACAGTCTTTCAAGTTCAATGATTTGTATTGATCTTTCTTGCACTGATGGGATTTTCTGTTTTTTTGTCTGATGGGAAGCGTGGTTATCGCAGGAACCACGGTCAAACACCGAATTGATTATGTCAATCTGAATTCTCCTGTTTTTAGTTTGTAATTGTCACCTCCGCTGAGGTGCGCAAAAATTTCAATTGGCACCCTCAGTGGGTGCCGTCGCTGGGGATTGATAAAAGTTTTCAACTAGCAATAACCGCACCTCAGAAATATCTTCATACATTATTTAATCAATTTATAATTTTATTTATAAAAAATAATAAATACTGCTCTTTAGCGAGGGCAGATAACTCTTCTTCGCTGAAAGTATTAGATTCATTTATAATTTCAAAACTCCATTTAACACAAGCACTCAAGGGGCTGGTTAATGTTTAGCGGGCTAGTCTAGTTAACCATTCTTACTGTTGTGAGTTTGATCCTTCCGTGGTGCTCCATAATTCTGGCCTTGTACCAAACTCATATAATTTCAGTATAATCTATTTTTTATACGGAATTTTGATCGCCTGTTAGCTTTGTAGAACATTTGAAGAGTTTTGGAATATTTTTGTTTCTTGTCCATTGTAAGTGTGTGATTCCCAGTTTAAGCTCGATATTTCGCTCGTTTGTCCGTTAGAGTGCAGTGATGAGGGGTTTGGTATATCTTTTCTTCTTGACCATTGTAAGTGTGTGATTCCCAGTTTAAACTCGATATTTCGCTCGTTTGTCCGTTGGAGTGGAGATAGAGCATTATTGGAGGAAATACAAAAGATCTGTGGTCGATATAACATTAGGACGACCTTCAGATGTGGTTCTACACTTCGCAGGTTCCTTTCCCGAGTAAGCCCCCCAGTAGAAGAACATGATTAAGGACTGTGTGTACGCCATTCCATGATGTGGAAAGGGATATATAGAATAAACGGGCAGCCATTTAAGTCAAGGCTACAAGGGCATCGCAGTGTGGATGGTCGCTAGTATTTATTTCTATTTTATTTTACTTTATTTAAACTAAATTAAGACTATGACTACTTATTTCTAAACTAAATGTGCTGTGTGAAAAAAAATGACATATATCTATAAAAATGACATATATCTATAAAAATGACATATATCTATAAAAATGACATATATCTATAAAAAGAAAACAAAGAAACAAGTAAAAAACATCGTAATGAAAAAACCTGGAACTAAGATGACCAGCGGTTATATATTAACGGGAAGTATTATTTTAATTATCCAATGGTAAAAGGTTAAAAGAGAAAATAATCATATTACGAGAAGGGAATAACAGATTAATAGAAATACATTGGGAACTTTAGGTGTCCACTAATATCAATCGATAAGACTAGAAAAGATAAGGGTCAAAAAGGTTAATATATATGATTGGTGTAATAAATTCTCCAATAAATAAGAAGGAAAGAAAACAACTATCAAACACACACACACACACACACACACACACACACACACACACACACACACACACACACACATATATATATATATATATATATATATATATATATATTAATGCAGGTTTCATTGAATAATATAGACAAGTTTTGTCTATTAATTTTGTGTAGGATCCGTTCGTAGCGTCTGATATACTTGATGGTGATGTCGTTGAAAGACAACAAAAAATCACAGTAATTGTTAATTTTCTCACTGTCTTCGGCCATCCGCCACGGTAGGGATGGACTTATATTTTCAATTTAATTCTCTTTATTGTTAATAACTTAAATGTTCTATGTTTACTGTGTGTTAATATTTATTCTTTGATAATGGCTTATGAGAGCCGAAAGCTTAGATCCGACAAAAAAATCAACAATTACTGTGATTTTTTGTTGTCTTTCAACGATATCACCATCAAGTATATCAGACGGTACGAACGGATCCTACACAAAATTAATAGACAAAACTTGTCTATATTATTCGATGAAACCTGCATTAATGAAAAAATGCTGCAAAATACACAATATATATATATATATATATATATATATATATATATATATATATATATATATAGTATATAATATATTTCTTCCCTGTCACGCTCAGAGGTTTAGATTATTTTGTTCTTTTTCTGCCATCTTTGTGTAAGATACTCGATCAGTCAGTTAAGTGCCATACGTGAAAACAGACCTTGTATCATATCTCGCTCCAGTGGGGGAGTAGGGTAAAAAAATACCTCTTCTTGGTTTTTCTTGTACACATTTTTGTTGTACAGAAATGACTTATTTTTAGGGGAAAAATTAATTTGTTTTTAGTCTATATATATATTGACTGATAGCAATATTTCTCAAAGTAAAACCGTAGAAACCATTCAATTGGTATTTAAACCAACAAATATTGGTCTGCTTATTGTTATTTCAATAACAATCAGAACCTAAGTCTTTAAAAATATCACGATTGAATATACCAAGAACAACAAGTATTTTCATTAACTCATTTCATAAACTAACAGCAGGACTAAAAACTTTGTGAACATAAGAATTATGATAAAAAATTTCTCCTTCTTCATTGTCATATTCAATGTTATTTAAGTCTGTTTTGATATTCCAGCAGTAATCAGCTATCATTCGTTTATCCCAACGTCCCTGATTACGCTTTTCCATCATTTGGATATCTTGATGGAATCGTTCTCCTTGTTTGTCACTCGCATCGCAGCAATTATCCGGAAATTTATCTAGAAAGTTTAGTGAAAAAGATATTATCGTATTATAGATAAAGTGTATTATTGATAAATTTATCAGTTAATTTGAATTTTGGCGATAAATTAGAAAAATTCAGTACTTCTATTTGAACATTTTTGATTCAAAAACACTTTTTTCTTATAAAAATACTTTATTTCAGGTGGGTGACATAAATTGCTCAAACTACCTGTATATTGATGGGTTTCTACCACGTTTATTAACTAAATGTTGCGATCAGTCAAAATCCTAATTGAACTTTTTTTTTTCCAAAAATAAACAATTTCAGTACAGCAAAAACGGTTGCTAAACATTACAATCTAAGGTCATTTTTGGAATCATCTTGCATCAAATTAGCTAAAAAAACGTGTTTTGTTACTTGGCACCAAAAACGGGTTAAACAGTGTAATGGTAAGTTAAATATGCACACACATAAGTTTCTGTGCGCTTTTAACAGAATGTCCAATCGCCATGACTCAAATTATTGCACACTTTTAGTTAGGTTGTTTTACAGGTCAGAAATAAAATTGGTCCATTTGATTATGTTATCATGCCATCTTCTTTTCTGGGCTTCTTTTCTCAGCAACCAGCCCTTCAACTTAAAGGATTTCCTCTTTATTAAATGCACCTATGGGATCAAACCAGTTGTGTCCAGAAGTGATTGTTGGTAATGAATCGTATGTTGTGATTTTGGGATGCTTAAAAAAAAAACTATCAGAATAGGTCAGCTCTTTGATAATTTGCATAAGACTGTTTCACCAGCGTCTACAATTATGGAGCATCTGATAAATATGGTCAGTATGCGACAGCGTACCTGGAGAGTATGTTATCTAAATTAAACTACTTTATAAATGTAACTTTGTCTGTGTGTGTGTGTGTGTGTCCGTTACCTATAGACTCCAAAACGGCTGAACCGATTTTCTTGAAAATTTACACAGTTGTACTATAAGAGTT